>DWGR01000126.1:0-32058 GCA_018247715.1 Heliconius burneyi
TAAATCTTTGTATAACATTTAAAAAAGACCAGTAAACTAAAATGTATGCTTGATAGCACACAGCAAGTATAGTATCCAGCAGTTATCTCCCACCACTGTTTACATTACAATATTTTAAACATTTAAATTTTCAATTGTTTATGTAAAAAACTTTAGCAAGTATACAAATTATACAGTATAGTACAATAGTGGGTCCTAATACGTGGAGCGCGGTGTTCGTGTAAATAAACAAATTCTAATTGTAAACACAAGCGTAAAGAGAACATAAAAACTGTAATTTGCGATCTATATCGGATCGCGACACACGCTTTCAGTATATGTTAGACGCGTAAGCTCAGTGTGTAAAAAAATATAACGATGCTTCCCTTTAATCGCCATTGTTGACTGCGAACTGTTGAGACACGTTGCTTTCTAAATTTTACGTATAATGTGTTATTTAGAGTTCAGAGAACAGGTGTATAATTAAAAATAATGTTGGAATACTAAATTGTATTTCGCTAAGTGAGCACAATGGACAGCATATTTGACAATCGTCTGTCCGACCAAAACATAGCCTTTGTAAGACTATATAGCGACAATAAATTATAAATAATAACACCAGCCCGCCTCTTGTACATGTACAATTGAAAAGAAACGGGTTTTAACAAACCAACACGACGGTTTTTGTTGAATTTTGTAAAAATGCTGCTCCGCTACTACACTGAATATAATATGGCATAACACGCAAACACTTCGATTGAATTTCACAATGAAACACTGCACTTAACCGCAAATGTTCGTTTGAAGAACGCGCGAACGGCCACCGTATGCATTATTTCACTCACCTTGTTGTTTATTTGCTATTTTATTAAAACAGTTTTGAAATACTTCATATAAATGCATAGGCTCGTCATCGCTCGTCGCCATTTTGGAATTTACTGTCCAAATATACCATAGAGTAAGTAGAGTCGAATTAAATAGTTTACGTTCTGAAAGCATTGCTATGTAAATATATATATTATGCGAAAATATTTTTAGTAATATAAAAAATTACTTACAAAACAATAGAAATGAATTGATACTTGCATCATTACTAACTATATATGAAATATTATTTGTTTTTAAACTTCAATTCATAGATATTAATCGGTTTATTGTTATTCTTTCCCTTAAAAACAATGTACGGCATTCGATGATTCGATAATATTTTAATCGAATGACTAGCCCAGTCAATGTGTTCTGTGAGCCCAGTAGATAGATACACCGTCTACAGAATATGAATATTTTGTTTGTGCCTGCCCGAACACGTACAATAACATTGCCAATTAAGTACATACCCTGACTATTAAAGCTTGCAGTTAAGTTAACAAAGTGGTCGATTTGTCACTATTATTGTAGATTTCTAGAAATTCTGTTTTTGCCACGACAATATCGTTCAAGGTCATTGTCAATAATAATTGTCATGTGCTTGCACCCGGCAATAGTTTAGTTGAAAAAAAAAGATTCAAGATAAACGACGAAACCAGTGTTAATGGTGAAAATAATGTTGATGTTACTACACTACTTATTAAAACATGGGAAACATATCCAGAGCAATGGGATACATCTATTAATGCATATCGCGATAAAGTTAAGAAAAATAATGTGTTCAAAAAGCTGCTCGATATGTACAAAAAAGTATATATATTTTAAATAATCCTCTGTTAACTTCACGCTGTATGCCGCACACAGCAGGGTAGGCAAGGGAAACCTAAGAATATAATTAAATTAATAACCATAATAAAGGTGGTTCGTTGAAAACAATATCTTTACCATATTTCTACATTTTCATCGAATTAATACATAAACAACAACAATAATGTGATTGCCAACATAGAGTTGACAATAATACCGTGTGTGCGGCCTTATAGCCTATAGGATATTTTTTAAATAACAAAACATCTAAACGCTTAGTTTCGCACGTATTTCAAACTTTGCGGAAAATGCAAGACAAACCTAGTAAAAAGTCACCCTGTCTTTGTGCCAGTGTTTCTTTTTGCCTCACTAAGCCACTTAAACAATATAAAAGAAATAAAAAATATTTCCAAATTAAATTAAAATACAATTTATAATTTTAAACCTGAACTGCGCTGCGATATAAACGTCACACTTATTATTTATTTTATGTTATACATTTTTTTTGTAATTTTACTTTATATATTTTTTGGTGTAATTTTTAATGAATTAATTTTCAATCCTATTCTTGTGTAATTTTTTCAATCATATCTAGTATCGATATCTATGTTAATCGAGTCATAGTTCGCCATGTTTTTCAGCGGATTGACGTCAGGACTTATAAAAGCTTGCCTACAAAATTACCTAGTGCAATATTTAGACAAATAAAAACATATAGCACATACATGTAACATGTTCTCACTGAATTCTATAAACACACAAAACCAGGCAAGTGCTATTTATCCGTTAATATTGTTTTACACATGACAATCGCTTGAAAACAGTTTTGTCATTATAACCTTTTGTTATTGCAGATTCTTATTAGTTTTAGTCAGTTATCTTCCCGTTATTCGAGTTTATTTAGACAACGAAAACATAACAATGTTAGAAATAAGAGTGTGAAAGGTAAAGAGAGCTCAGTTTTTGTATATGATGCAACAATCTGCCCGGAGAGTCTCGAGGAAGCTGTACGTCATATAGATAAGAATGCTGTAGATGAGATGTGTAAAATCGATTTACGATCCATGGCCTACCTGGCCGGGTCCCCCAAAGCTGTTTTAAAAGACATACCAACTCTGAAATCAGTTAGAAAAATATCACATATATCGTCAAATTCCTTTGAAAAGAACAAAAATGGATGGTCAGCACCTACAGTTATTGTTGACCTTAGAGGCAAACACACAAAGCTTAGTTTCACTGACAATTTTATTGGCTTACTTACCAAGAGCATACAGGAGAAATCATTCAAATACAATGTGCAAGTCAGAAGTTTTAAAACTGAGAGAGGTATTCATGCGGACTTAAAGCGGAACCCAAATCTTATAAATAGACTCCGTAAGTTCTTCGGTCAGTATAGTTGTGTGTATTAAGATGTGCTTGGTGCACCATGTCATCGACATCTGGTGTTTGTCATTCAATAGTAACATCTTCATGTAGTATATAGGGGTATTTAAAAATTTAATATAAGTGAGACCACTTAAATTTATTTTTGTTTCATGCTGTATTGTAGGCACTGCCAATTTTTGAGATATTGTGTGAGTTGTGGTGGGACAATATCTGGCTAAAGATATAAACATGACAACGGCCAGGATTTGGTTTGTCAGAAGGAAAAAAAAGGTATTTTATATTCGTGCTCTGGTAAGATACAGTGACAAAACTAATGTCTGCTGTAGAATATACATAATATATGAATATAATTATAAGTAATAGATCTCATATAATCAAAACATTTTCATAAACTACATTAAACTCTAACCGTGACCAAGGACTACTGCAAAGTGTTCGTAACATTGGGTTTCCAAAACTATATAATCCTAAATAAATATGATTAATCCAGTTAAAATAGTTTCATTTAGTACATAATAATAACAGTTCACTCATACAGGTAGGTCATTTCCCTTGATTTATTTAGATGCTAATATTTACAAAGCTTATTGCAAATTTTTTAGGTGCCGCCACCCATTTACTCAATGTCTTCAAATTATTCATGAAGTATGGAACAATTTGTCTTTACAGTAGATTTAATTTTAATCCTTGGCCAGTTATAAATTAATTATAAATTGGGATCTAACCCACAACCATCTTGCAGTACCAGTAATAAACTTAAGTAATATTAATTTTTCAGGCCTAAATGTACAGGAAAGTACCGAAAAATCAAACTTAGGACCCGATGTTGCTCCAAGGCTAGAGAAACTTCTCAATGAAGACGCACTGTTAACACATCAGCAAAAGGATAAAATTAAAATTGCATTTGCAGAAGGTTATTTAGCAGGTTTGTAACAAATTATTACAAATATTTTTCTTAACTTCTTACTGTATCTATCTTACTGTATATGTTCGCGCTAGTAGGAATCGAACCAACAACCGTCGCATGTACAATTACATGCTGGTGCAGGACAGCCTCGAAAACTGGAAAGGGCGAAATATTCACTTTCTGTTTATTTTTAATATATGTATATATGAATTTTTCGTTCCCAGGTTCACATCCAGAAAACGTACGAGGTAATAAAGCGTCGAAATATCTCAAATTGGTACAACAGTTGTTGACTATTGTACTGTTTCTCGCCATCTTCGTCAGTCTGATGGCGTCTGTCAGCGGAACTGTTTTCCGGTAACTTTACATAATGTTTATTTTTTGTTTTAAATAATATAAAATTTATGTATTTTATAATATAAACAAATATAGACACTTCTTCCCAGTGTTAAGTTTTTCCTTTTCTCATTTCTTTCATAACACAATTCTTTCCATACACTGCAAGTTAGTTAGTTAGTTAGTTATACATAAAATTTGTGGTATTTGAACCCACTTTCTATCTATACTATATAATAAGTATAAATACCTCTACATGGCTAGGATCCAGCTCGGCAACCAGGTGGAGGTGGACCCTGAGGATATATCTGTGACCTTTGACGATGTGAAGGGCGCCGATGAGGCTAAACAAGAGCTGAAGGATGTGGTTAGTGCCATTTTGTTTATTGTTATTAAGTGTGTGACTGTAAACACAACAGGCTGTGGGTTTCCACTGGAAATTAAATATTTTTATTTCTGCGCTCTAGTAACGAGATAGCGCGGTGTTAATTTCCACTCCTCAAGACGAAATGCCTGCACGATTCGGTGAATATATATATCTTTTCGTTTTTCAAACATGAGGTTAATGCTGTTAGCCCTATTGCCTTTTACAGCGACACCGGTTGGGTAGGGAAGAGGGTACTCTGTCCCTGAAGAAATGCAAGCACTAAGTGGCTGCCTATGAGGAAGTCGACGAGTGTAAGGGCGCCCCCTGCGGAATTCGAACCTCGGCTTGCGGCCGTCGTGCGGACTTTTTCATTTCACCTAACATATGCTAAGTAAACCAGCCGCGTTATGAAGCCGCGACTAGGGATAAATTAGACTAATCTAAGGGAGCTAACGGTCTCTGACCGCTGGGCCCTAGTGTGCAGGCCGCTTTCTGAAGTCGATCGACTATTAAGCGTATGTTACGCGTGGAACAGTATAAGGCGGTGTCATCGGCGTACATAGCCAAGTGTACATCCCTGGTACGAGGTATGTCTCTTGTGTACAGCGCGTATAACATAGGAGAGAGGGTTGAACCCTAGGGAATGCCTGCGCGGAGGAGTCTGGGGGAGGAGAGAGTTCCTTCTTCTTTATAGCGGAAATACGTATTTGATCCCGCAGGATGCGTACGAGACCGTCTGGCAAGCCAGAGCGTCGCTGCTTGAGAATTAAGCCGTTATGCCAGACCTTATCAAAGGCTGCCGCTACATGGATAAAAATGGCGGCAGCATGTCTGCAGTGGCAAGTTTTCACTTTGTATTGAGCTATGAGCTCCACACGACGGACTTGGTGGATGGCGGAATGTGTCTTTCTAAAACCGAATCGCTAATTGATGAGCAGACTACAACCTCGGAGAGTTGAACGGGAATGATTATCTCATAAATTTTACCTAAACAGCTGAGAAGGTCTATAGCTAGAGGGCATATTCCGCGGCTTATTAAGTTTAGGGACACCTAAGATGATAATGGATTCCTTCCACTCATAGGGGAAGAAGCACGACATGAGAAGGGAATTAAAAATAATGACCAATAGAGCTAAGAACTGAGCCGGAAGGGACTTAGTGTTCTATTCGACAAATTATGGGGCTCCGGGGCCTTCCTATCTTTTCCTAGATTTTTGATGATGTCTTTGACCTCATTTGTCGAGGCCGGGCGAAGCGGTCCCCTTGGGGGGCGGCAACGCCCGCTCTACGACCACGGAATCCACTCTCATGATGTGGCTCGGGTCACACGACAGCTCCCAGATGCCTGGTGCGATGGCGCGAGCCCCTCGAGCTTTTTATCCCACGGCTTCCCGTGCAGAAATTTGAACTCGGATCGAACTCTCCTCTTCAATCTATTAAATTCCCTACGATCATCGTCAGTAGGGTATTCGTCGTGTAGTTACATTGCTTTGTTTCTGCGTCTAATCGATTGTCGGAGCTTTTCTGATACTTCAAACCTATCTTTGGGTAGGCTTGTTACCTCTTTCGAGCAGCTCTGGATTGTGTTTTGAATATACGATTTCGTATACAATTTCGTATTCGGCAAATTTATTCGCCGCGTCTATTGTGAACTCCGCGGAGTCGGCGATGCCAGGTATTAATTTCTTAAAAGGGGATTTATTGGAACGGAGGAGCTTTGCAAATCTCCTACAGTCAATTACTGTTTTAGTGAGTGAGCCTGAGAGGCGCACCTCGCCTATTTTGAGAATCACAGGACGGTGGTCCTAATCGAGGTCGGGAATCGTTTCTATTGAATGTTGATATAAGCCTACATCCGATAGAATCGCTATGTCGCTCACCGCTTCAATGCGAACTTGCTTGGCACCGTTCGTGTTCTTTAATTTGTTTGCGAACACATTGAGTTCGCTGAAATCTATAAACCTAGTAGTTTAGCATTAGTGCTAATTCGTTAGCATTGGAGGGGGCCGCGCTGGAAAGCGCTGGAATCGAGGTGGGAGCCGCCACCTTGACGGTCGGCGGCTTGACCAGCGCCACAGACCGGGCGACTACCGAAGGAGGCGCGGGTTTCAACCACGCGTGGAGATGCTATCTCTTCGTAGGATATGCTTAACTGATCGAATCTGCAATGAAGAGATACACAGAATGGCAGGTACTAGCGAGGATGTCACTGAGACAATGTAGAAAAACGTACTCAGCTGGTTTGGGCACGTCGAACGAATGAGTGATGAAAGAATGGCAAAAAATATTTATGCTGGAAAAGTGAGTGGTAAGAGAGGTAGGAGGAGACCTGGGTTGACCTTCGAAAACACAATATCACAGGTACTGGAGGAATGTCACGTAAAAAGCATGAGGATCCCCCCTGAAGGGCTTGTATGAAGAGGTTGACGTTTGGCGTTCCATTCTCTCTGAGTACCCCGGTGGGGATAAAGCGAAAAGCTAAGTAAAGTTCATTAAAATGGTTACTATTGCTCAACCTTCAGAGGTAAATATATACCATCGCGAACTTTTTAAACATTATTTTAAGAACAATATTTTTGTTAAACATTGTTTTTAGTAGAGATGCGCCGTTTATTCGTTTGGTTTTCGGTATTTGGTGTATTCGGCATCTTCTTCAATATTCGTATTCAGCCGAATTATTCGGTTATTGTGCCGAATATATTCGGTTCGAGTATTTCTATTTTCTTGGCTGCACGACACAGTAGAAATGAAAGATAAAACGTCTTATGTAAAATTCAAGTTATCATTATAAGTCATATAAGTAAAGTTAGTAAAAATAGCAAACTTTATATAAATATTTACTTTGAAACCTCAATGCAACATATTTATTCTTAACCTATTATAATACTTGAGTTAATACAATCAACATTTCTTTTAAATCTTAAATCAGCAGTTATTTTTAAACTACAAATCAACATAGCATTTCTTAAAATGTAGTCAAATTTATTTGAAGCTTTAAATCAAATTTTAATTTTATAAAGAACATACTTAAGTCGCAGATTGACAATAATAGACACTATAACATACATATACTCGTATGCAGAAAATCTCATTCGAAATATAGGGTTGATAGGCAACTTCTGGTACATTTGGACATTTTTTTAATTTGTTGCTTTCGGGTGTCGGTGAGGTATGCCCGCTCGTTATCTAGCCAGTGACGACAGGTGGCATACACGTTAAACCCTGTTTACGGCGGCAAAATAAGGAAGAAATGGTAAACCGAATAATTCGTCCGAATATCCGGTTCGGTAAAGCTTAAGCCGAATAGTATCGAGAACAAATAAATATGGAAGTTGATAACTTTGCTAAGAGTATACAGAAGTGTGCATGGGAATAACCACCGTGCACCGTATATTAAAAAGAGACAAAGTGAAAAATTTCTAATCTAGAGAAATTAAAATACTTATTCAAGAAAAGCGCCGACAGCGTAAACTATGGCTTCAATCTAGATCTCCGAGAGATAAGAACAAATTGAACTATCTCACAAAAAAACTAAAACGGCAAATAAAAAGTTATAACAGTGACTCAACTAACTGTTACCTACAAAGTCTAACGACCAGTACAGACTATTCCCTCTGGAAAGTTACTAAGAACTTGAAACGGCCTATTACCCAGATTTCACCATTAAAAAGGGAGACGGAAAATGGGCCGTAAATAATGAGCAAAAATCTAAAGCATTCGCAGAACATCTATAAATTATATTTAATCCAAACGAAGATAATGAAAACCAGGTTCCTGTCCCATTAAACAATTGTGATGAAAGTCAAGACATAAAGCTGGTTTCACCTAAAAAAGTCTGGCGTGAAATAAAACAAAAAAATAACCGGAAAAAATCTCCTGGATTTGATTTAATCTGAGGAGATATTTTACATAATTCTATTAAGAAAAACTATAGTTAAACTAACGAACTTAATTAATGCTGCATTTAGACTTAAATGTGTGCCAGATCTATGGAAAATAGCTGAAGTAATAATGATAGCAAGGCCAGGGAAATCACCCCAAGAGATAACATCTTACAAACCAATCTCACTTCTGCCTATTATGTCAAAGCTATTTGAAAAAATATTCTTAAAAAGGCTCAAGCCAATTCGGGAGAGTAAGAAACTTATTCCGGATCATCAATTTGGTTTCAGAGAACAACACTCAACCATTGATTAAGTCTATATAATAATAAACATCCTTGAGAAAACATTGGAAAATTAAGAAGTCTGCACTACTATTTTTCTTGACGTTGCACAAGCTTTTGATAAAGTATGGCATGAAGGTTTATTATGGAAATTAAAAAGAATGTTGCCCATTGAATATGTAGATTTAATTAAATCATACTTATTAAATAGAGTGTTTAGAATAAAACAACAAAATTATTTTTCTGATATCAAAGAAATCAAAGCAGGGGTACCACAAGGAAGTGTATTGGGTCCGATTCTTTACCCACTATATACCTGTGATATCCCTCAGCTAGGAAATAATACTATCGCAACTTTTGCCGATGACACTGCCATAATGGCAGTAGGAAAAACTCCTGTAGAAGCAGCCAAAAAAGTTTCAGAAGCTATCAACAAAATACACAGTTGGATAAAACATTGGAAAATTAAATTAAATGAAACAACTAAACTTAACTTCACTAACAAAAGAGATTACTATTATCCCATATTCATTAATGAACAAATAATACCACACCAAAAAACAGCAAAGTACTTAGGCATAACGCTGGTTGCTAAACTGCGCTGGAAAGCTCACGTTAAGAAAAAAGAGGAATTAGAAATTCGTTACAAAAGGTTGTACTGGCTGCTTGCAAGAAATTCTACTCTAGCAGTACATAGCAAGATTTTAGTATACAAATAAGTCCTCATGCCAGTATGGACCTATGAGATACAGTTGTGGGGTTGTACCAAAAAAAGTAACATAGATATTATACATCATTCCAGAATAAAGAACTAAGAGTAATAGTTAATGCTCCTTGGTGTATTAAAAATGACGACCTCCACAGAGATCTCAACATAGAGTTCGTTGATAGAGTTATTAAAAAATATGCAGAAGTTTACGGACACAGACTTCATCATCATGTGTACGTCGAGGCAGTCCAGCTCCTCGACAACACGGACATAGTGAGAAGACTCAAGAGAATGAAACCTTTCTAGTTAGTGTAGTGAATAATAGTTCAGTGGTGAAAGTGTAACATAATTGTAAATATAAAGAACACATTAACAAAGTGTCTTCCCTCTAAATAGAGACATGTAGAGACAATAAGAAAAGTGCCGATGGACACAATCTTAGCATATTGTTTAATTATAAAAGTAGGTTAAAATTAAATTACTCATTAGCCAACCAAATGGCTAGATCGTAATATAATATTATTAGTGTATGTAAGTTTGTATATGCTAATAATAAATAAAAATAAAAAAAAGAATAGTAATCGGTTATTCGGTGAAACCAGTATTCGGCGCATCTCTAGTTTTTAGGTATCTCTTAAGGTTGAGTCAGCGCACGCCATGTAAGCTTTAAGAAAATTCATTTTGGTTGACGTTTTCTTAAAACAACAAACAAACTTTGCAAATCGTTGCTTAGCAGCGGTCGGACGGTTTTTATTAACATGGCAGACGCAGATTTACGCAAACGCCTCCCAAATGACTACCGATATTACTACTACCAAGCTTACCCAGCAGCCCGTTCAAAAGACAGCAGGTAAAAAAGACGAGGCGACGTCAGGCCCCCTTGTCTCACCCCGCACTCCAACCCATGCATTTCCGAGTGCTTGCCTTCTCATTTTACCACATTACGTTGATTGTGGTACCAATATTGCAGGACAGATGTAACAGTATTAGTATAGATTCAATATTTCTAACATTTACTATATTAGAATTCCCAAGAAACTTTTTAATATTGCAACTTTATTATAAATAATATTTTCTGCCATTCCTAGGGCATCAAGTCCCTGGTAAAGTTCTGTTCTTTAGGAGGTAAACTCTTCCAGACAATATTGTAAATTTATGTAAACATTTAGAATAATTTGGCTATAAGTTAAGTTGCGTATGCGGGCGACGCCATGGGTTGGGTTGCTAGGTTATAATATCAATTTTTCTCTCCCTCAGGTGGAGTTTCTTAAGTCTCCGGAGAAGTTCTCCTCGCTAGGAGGTAAACTGCCCAAGGGGGTGCTCCTGGTAGGACCGCCCGGGACAGGCAAGACTCTTCTAGCTCGTGCCGTGGCTGGTGAAGCCAGAGTGCCGTTCTTCCATGCCGCAGGTCCTGAGTTCGATGAGATATTGGTGGGACAAGGGGCGAGAAGAGTGCGGGATTTGTTTAGTGAGTGGTTGTTTTTGTAAAACGAATTGTTACGTGTTTTTTGACATTAGACAAGTAGTGAAGAACATAGTCCTAGTTGTACCTGTGTGAAGCAAATAAATATTTTTGTTGTTATGAATATTCATCTTCACGATTTATCCCGCATATTGCAGGGTAGGCAGAACGAACAAAGTGTTAAGACACTCCGTCACCCACTTTCCACCGAATTTTCGAGGCATTGCGTAATGAGTGGTGGATTTCAAGTAGGTAAGTAGGCCGAGGGACCCTGGGAACCTACTGTTAAGATACTTCGATCCCATTACTCTTCCGTTCCTTAATATTCGCCGAATTTTGGAGGCATTGCGTGTTGAGTGGCGCTTATCATCGCAGCGCTTTGACTCGTTACTTAGAGCGAGGACATGGCATTTTTAAATATTGTGAGTGGAAATTGAACCCTCAACAAAAAACTTTTCTTCCTCTGCCTACCCTGCTGTGTGCGGGATACAGCGTGAAGTTGATTTATGATTTATTTTACATTTCTTTATTAGAAGCGGCAAAAGAAAGAGCACCCTGTGTAATCTTCATAGATGAAATTGATTCAGTTGGAGCCAAAAGAACTAACAGTGTTCTACATCCTTATGCTAATCAGGTATCTTTTTTTATACAAACTCCAACACCCAAAGGTTGCCTGAAAGAGCTTTTAGCGATAAGGCCGCCTTATTGTGCTTTTGTCTTTAAATTATTATATATAGATTTTTTTTTAAGATTTTATATTGTTCCATTATTAAGGTGCAATAAAGTATATTATTATTATTACGTTTCTCTTTCTTAATTCACGGGTTCAAAAGAACCCGGTCCTTTGGAAGGCTTGCGTGGGAACACAGGTCCAACACGTAGAGGCTCCTTACAAAATATACAATTTTTTTACTTTGACGCATCAGCCGGGATCCATCTCTGGGGAACCACAGGTAATTGCCCAGAGATGGTCGCCAGTTAATGCGTAGGAACTATGGAAAATGTGAAAATCTAAGCTAGGACTATGGAATAGAATTTAGATGGACTGGCTATTTGCTATCGAATAAGACCAATCGACGTCCGCTTTTACGATAGTCTCAGATTGAATGGTTGGCGGACGGTGACTCGCCTTCCACTAGATGAGCCCCCGCAAAGCGGAATAGTGCCTCGGGTGCAACATCGGCGTGGTCGGCTAAGGGTGTAGAGAGGTGGGCACCGGTTTCATCATCACCAGGAGCTCGTGAGCGAGTTTCCCCGCTATTACGCAGATTGAGCACTTCCACCCTTTCGAGCATATAGCTCTTGCGCTCCACTCTGCCGGCCAGTAAAGGCAAGCCAGAGGCGGTCCGTGGGGTCGCCACTCCCCAACAACTCGCCACAAGTTGCCCTGCGGGTTTATTATTATTATTATCTTTATAAATTTACGTCACTATTTTGTGTGTTAAATGGTGGAAATTAACGTCCCGCGTTTTCTAAATGTTGCGTTTTATTAATAAACAATAAATATAAGAAAAACATAATACATCTTTTCTTTTCTCTAAAAAGATCACAAGTACATTTTTTTTGCGTTTCTTTTTTCAGACAATTAACCAGCTCCTTTCAGAAATGGATGGCTTCCATCAGAACGATGGTGTGATAGTACTGGGAGCTACTAATAGACGAGATGACCTAGACCAAGCTTTATTGAGACCTGGACGGTTTGATGTCGAGGTAAAGTTAAACGGAGATTAAATGCAGATAAATATATAGATTTATAAATTAAATCAGCTTCACGCTGTATCCCGCTCACAGCAGGGTAGGCCGAGGAAACCTAGTGTTAAGACACCTTGTTCCCCTATATATAGATTTATACTTTTTAGAAAACGTATAAAAAATTTTATGAAGCAGGATTTTGACCTGCGTCTGAACGCCGTCCAGATGGTCTCCATGAGGTTGGTTTCTAAGAGGCACGGGATATTTTAATGTAGCGGGATTTGAGGTTTATAAAATTAATGTTCGAGCGCTTCGGCGGTTTCCAAGAGGCGCGGGTTAAAATTTCAATACGTTCAAATTTTTATACCTTGTCTAACACTTTAAAAATGTTAAAAATAATATAAGTTCTGTTAGAATTTGTAGGTCTAGTAATCCATTAGAAAATTACAAACATGTAGTTTATATTAAAAAAAACTCTTTTTTCATAAAAAAAAACTACTCATGAGTAATTTTTGAGTGCATGATGTACATAAAAAAACAGCTCTATGAGGGGCCTTGGTGTTAAGATACTCTGTTCTAGACGCACCATCCAGTTTTCGAAACATTGCGTATTAATTGGCGATATTCATCACCGCGTTTCGACAGAGAGGAAATGAAAATATTAATAAATATATTAAAATAAACGAGTCATATCATATTGAGGTTTTTTATATATGCTATTATTTTTTTCCAGGTTACAGTACCAACACCGGACTACACTGGTCGCCTAGAAATCCTCCGTATGTATATATCCCGGGTATCAGCCTCGCCCTCTGTAGACGTTGAGGCCCTGGCCCGAGGCACTACAGGCCTGACCGGAGCAGACCTTGAGGCCCTCGTAAATCAGGCAGCTGTCAGGGCAGCGGCTGAAGGAGCTGTTGCAGTGGATATGTTACACCTAGAGGCAGCACGGGATAAATTATTGATGGGCCCACCGAGGCGGGCCAGGCTGCCTGATGATGAGGCCAATGAGATCACAGCGGCCCATGAGGGTGGACACGCTGTTGTGGCTTATTATACTAAGGTAAATATGTCAGGAGAGAGTAAATAAGTGAGGGTCATTGAGGGGAGGAATGCTTAATAAGTAGGCGGGAAATAAGTGGAAAAGGGGTAAATAAATGAAGGTAAATGTTGAGAAAATTGGGAAAAAATGGGAGAAAGGAATAAATGAGGGGAAAGGGTAATTGAGTGGCATTGACTTATATGATTTAATCCAAGCGCGGCGTTGAGTTCCGCCACACAACGCGCAATATCTCTAGAATTCGATGGAAAGTGCGAGGCAGAAATGTCTGAATGGCGAACGAAGTGTATCCGACAAAAAAAACCTATTTGGACGGAAATTAAAAATGATAACATTAGATTTTGTTTTCTCTTAGTTGTTTCTTTATCAGTACTGTTACTTTAAGTAGAAATGTTGAGAGGTATGACTTTTAAAGTGTGCATTCCAGCGAGTGCATCTACTTATACTGTGCATCAAAGTGACTGTGAAGGAGTTGTTAACAGAATGTCCTTTTAAGTTGCTTCCTCTAGGTTCTTGTAGTCAACCAAGAGCGAGTTCATTAGGATGCTCTTCCAGCTTCTCCCGATATCTGATACTGTTCTTGTGTATTTCCTCCTTGACAGTAGAGAATCCAAGGTGATCATGTATTTCACTATTGGTGAAAAACCATGGTGCATTAGAGATATTACGTAGGATATTGTTTTGCATCCTCTGTAGGACGGAGATATTGGAGAAGCTTGAGCTACCCTAGAATTCCATCCCAATGAGTCTGAAAATGGTCTAATATATAGTTGAGTAATTTATTATCAGTGGACAATTTGCTGTTTCTGCCCAGCAACCAATGAAAGCTCTTGTATCGGATGTTGAGTTCTTTCCTTTTTTTCTTTATGTGGTGTTGCCAAGTTAGCCGACGATCCAAATGTATCCCCAAATATTTGACGCAATACAATGTACTCCAGTGATACAGATGGTCTTGCCTCTCCTTAAAGATGAAAGTTACTTGTTCTGACTTATGAGCACTGGCCTTTATTATCCATTTCTGGAGTCATGCTAATATAAGGTTAAGGCCTGCTTGGAGCTGTAATGATGCTGTTTCAGGATTTTCATGGCTTGCAAGTATGGCTGTATCATCAGCAAATGTTCCAGTAGTGCATTCATTCTTTAACGGTAAGTCAGATGTAAAGATTGTAAAGAGAATGGGACCCAGTACAGAGTCCTGTGGAACTCCAGCCCTGATATCATATAGCTTGGAGATGGTATCATCCTGTTTCACATGGAACATTCTTTCTGTCAGTTACGATTTTAGTAGCTGTAAGGCAGATAATTTTTAATTTTGACCAAAAACTATCATGACAGACACGGTCAGATGCTTGCTGCTCATCCAAGAACACTGAGGCACAGTATTTCTTTTCCTCTAATGTTTTCCTGATTTTGACACAAACTCTGTGTCAGGTACACAGAACGGATGCTGGAATGCTATTGTCTAAAGCCAAACTGATGGTCAGGTATAGTTAAATTCTCTACTAAATGTGCCTGTATTCTATAGAGTAATAGTTTCTCAAAAGCTTTACAAAGTACCGGCAGTAGGCTGATGGGGTCTTTACGATGTCATTTCAGTTGGCGGTTCACAATCCTGGTGAGGTTTGTGTCATCAAGATTTGCGAATCCTTTTATAACTTCGGGAAGTACTGCACTCTCATGATGCCGTTATATAATACAGTGAGGAATACAATTACTTTTCTAGGTAATTGCTTCAGAACTTCCATAGTTATAAGATCATAGCCAGGAGCCTTTTTATTATCAAGGCTAGAGATAGTTTTCCATACTTCTCGGACCGTTACTTGGGTGGGGAGTAGAGACATCTGACAGCACTGGTCCAAACTGGCCTCAACTTCTTCTATGATGCTTGTGTTAATTGCTTCGTTTGGCTTGAATATTTCCGTTAGATGTTTGACGTTTTCATTTTTCAAGGACTGCTTCTTTTATTGTCAGTAGCACATTTAGACACCTAACGTTCTGCCTTATTTTGTTTTATAGGTGTTGAGCCAGCATGCTGTCGTCCTGGATGAGAATCGTAATATATTGGATGGCATCATCTAACATATCTTGTTATCTGTTTTCAGTCTTATTTTCATGTTAAGGTTTTGATTGATATGTTCTCTGAAGGATTCCCAGTCTGTGAATTTATTGTATAACAGTTATGGGTTTTCTTTTTCGTTATTTGGGAACTTATGGTATAGCAAGACTGGTTAATGATCAGAGTTGCCATCGTAGCAAGGCTCTATTTGGAGGTAGTGATTACAGACTGCTTTTAGTACAAAGAAGTAAAGCACAAATAATACAGTAATGAATCCGGCACCTTGTTGGTGTCACTAGGCCAGTATGTTGGCTCTGCAGTAGATGATGTGAAGAGGTTATTGGAGTCATCCTCAGCTGTCTATCTCTAGTGGTCGTTAGTCTCGAAGCATGTGAGCTGGGGTTCACATGCTTCGATTTCCAATCACCACCTGCCTCAAATCGATTGCCAAGGGACTTGAAGAAGTTTGTAAACATCGGCACGCTAATTTTGTGTTTTGGAAGACAATAAACTGCAGATATTTTTATGTATCCAGTTTGGTTTTCAATGGCTATTATTGTGGCTTGAATATGATCTGTTGCACACTCCGCCATTATGTGATGTTTAATGCAATTTCTAATAATGACTGCCGTCCTGGCGTGGGCTTTACCATCTGGGTGATTGGTTAGATAGCAACTACAGTTCCTGAAGTTGAATTTTGATGTTGAAGTTCAGTGTGCTTCAGATATTAGCAGGATATCCACTTTATGTACTTTTATAAGGAGTTCAACCTCATTTTTGTTGGGTACTAAACCATTTACGTTGTACGTCGCAATGCGTAGCGTACTTATTGTGTTGTCTTGTCGACAAGTTTGGTTATGAGAGTTATCAATAAGAACACTCATTTGTTGAAGGATTGCCTCACACTTTTCAGTTTGTTTCAATAAGATTTGCTCAAGTAATGGGCACATTTCTGAGTTAATACTTTTTTCCTTTAATTGTGTTGTGTTGGTTTCTTGACGTAATGTTAAAGAATACGTTTTTTTGGTTTCAGAGCTTTCTAAGTTAGTCACTTTCTCTTCTCTAGCATCATCACGACCGGTGCGTGTTTGTTTGGTTAACAATTTGCTTGGTAGCTTGTTTCTACGAGCTTGGATATCCTTGTTGACCTGGCATTCTTTTGTAATTTGCCGGATGAGGGCCATTGCACAGGGCACTCTGGGCTGGATGCGAGCGGTCGCGTTTATTACACTCTGATGTTTTTATGAATATCCCCACATTTTGCACAGCGATATGGACGTAAGCAATAATTCTTAATATGCCCATATTGCTGACAACGTTGACACTGGACTATGGACTTTTTCTTCCTGGGATCTTCAATTATGACTAACTGGTGATATATGTATTTCAGACACTTAAACTTGGCTTTGTTATTAGTCCAGCAGTTAGGTTAACAAAGAATGTAAACGTTGGCTTTTTTTCACTACCATATTTGGCATTTATTATTTCCCCTGTGATTAAATTTCCAGTATCTTCAATATCTTCGTTGGAGTTGTAGGGAGTAGAATACGTATTACGGTCTTATATTCACGTTTATCCTTTTGATTGAATGTGTGGCCGATGAGAACTTTCTCGCATATTAGTGAAATTCGTTTTTTATAGACATATACGTATGTCGGAACTAATTATTTTTAACTGGCTATTGTTAACCATTTTATATGTAAATTGATGTCTTTCGTCTACAGTCTTAAAGAGTTCGAGTGACATCCTCTATTCCATATAAAAGTATAGGTGGTGGCTTACTAGGTATTCTGGCCTTTGGCTCGTTTTCAGTGAGGACGACATTCAGGACGTCAATCGCGACATTTTTCATTTTTTTGTGTTCCCATTGACTAGTATTCTTTGCCATGGTGGAGGGTTGGGAATTTGATCATTGGCACTTTGTGCAAAGGACTCTAGATTTCTCTTGTAATAGGGATAACGGAGGGATATTATCCGGTGAACCTCCAAATGACGCAGATCTTGGTCTTGTGACAAACAAACTTGGGTGAAAAACTTTTTGCACTAAATTTAGACAGGATTATGGTGTGGGTTGTTCAGGCCACACTAGGTCCTTAATCGGCTTTAAACCGCGCCGATGACTCGCTTTTGCCTGTCATAATTAGCAATACAGACCCAGAGGAGGATGGTTTGTGTGAAACTCGTTACCAGGTCTGTACAGTGTCTAGAGGATGCGGCGGGGACGCTTGTGATTCGGACTGGCAAGTGCGCGAACCATACCTAGCATCACACTCACTAGGCTTACCCAGCATTAGTACATGTCACCACGTACTGGATACCTGCTACGCCCCATAACATTTTACCTTTAATGTATAGAAAGATAAGTGGACACTTATCATTCTATACATTAAAGGTAAAATGTATACATAAATATTATATTTTATATATTTGCCCGTATATTTCAGGATGCTCATCCCCTCCACAAAGTGACAATCATCCCCCGAGGTCCGTCCTTAGGACACACAGCTTATATACCAGCCAAGGAGAGGTATATAGTATTCATTTATGTTTATTTTATAATGACTTAGGAGAATTTCTACAGATATGGTAAGACGAAAGTCATGTGCCTCTATTCCGTGTATATTGTCTCGAATATATACTGAAAGTGAAGTGCCTTAACACAAGATTCTGTCTTTTCTCTCAAAACCTTAAAATATTTAACTAATGTAGTATTATCAGACATGTTAAGCCAAACTTATTCTCAACTTAATATTCAACTAAAGTCTCAGTACCTATAATTACAGGTACCACGTAACTAAACAACAGTTACTAGCCATGATGGACACCATGATGGGTGGCAGAGCTGCTGAAGAGCTGGTCTTTGGACCTGATAAAATCACTTCTGGTGAGGAGTTTTCGGAAATCTTATATTTATTGAACGTCGTTTTTATATTTAAACAATGTCTAACTACGACACAATGACCTTATATTTATATATATATATATATATATATATATATATATATATATATATATATCTATATATCTTTCAATGTAACATGAAGACAGCCAATATGATGGACAAAATATATATAAAATAAGTATGGAGCATATGTATGTAGTGAATGGTAATAAAAAGGCACGATGGGCCCCACGATAGAGGGCGCAGCGGTGATTGGACCTAATATGTGACTTGTAGAAATTTATTACGAATGTATATTTATTGTGTAAACACACTTTTACTTCATCTACATGAATCTATCAATATAGAAAAAATCATGGAACGTTAGTTGGACCTACTTCTTGTCGTCGGATGTCAACTCATTTTTGTCCATATTGTAATATAGCTGAGAGTCGTCCTCGTTAAATGGAATGCTCAACAAAAATATATTTTTTTTTAAATTCGAGCCATTAGTTCCTGAGATTAACACGTTCAACGGCAAAAACTCTTGTGGTTTTTAATATAAATGCCATGGTAGGTGCTTCGTCGGACCTGAAGCAGGCGACGTCGATAGCGTGGCACATGGTGCGCGAGTGGGGCATGAGCGACAAGGTGGGGCTGCGCGCGCTGGAGCCACCCCGCGCGCAGGGCGAGCAGCTCGGGCCCGGCACCAGCGAGATGGTGAGGCACTACACCCACACTTACACTACTCCAACACCGTTATACCTACACAACGTAATAGATGACGTCAGACACTTTGCATCTATACCTAGGCTTACCATAATTACGAAGAGTCAAAGCGGAACCAGAAGAGAAAGAGGCTAATTTTCATTTTGCTTTTCGCTTAATTTGTGTTTTTCATATTTGAAATGCAATCAAAATTATTATGAATTGAAAACATATTAATAAATGTGAATATATTTTTTATTAAACCGGGTCAAACCGGGACGTATGGTAAGCCTACCTATACCAATCTAGTGTGTGCTGTGACGTCACCCGTTTTGCAATTTTATATCAAAAATTATTAAAACAACAGTTCATATATTATGAATCTAATGTTATGTCACCACATTAAAGTTCACTACTTACCACAAAATCTCACACTTCGTCATATGTCTCGTAAAACACGTTTGTAAGTGTTTGTATAAACAAACATGTACAAACTACGTACACTTACAATGTATCTATTAACTAGAAGTCCCGCTTTTAACACGTATTTTCTTAAATTAAGACAGTGCGTGGGAAACGCAGTGTTTAAATACTAAGCCTCCCACTGCCTACGCTGCTAATGCGGAATATAGAGTGAAGTAAATAAAAACAAAAAAGTAAATTATTTACCCCATTATTCTGACCTTCGAGCCAGATTGAGAATCTTCAATAAATAAATTTAAAAAACCTAAAACCAAACAGTTAAATATCGTTAGAAGATTCATTCTTATTAGTAAATGAACTGTATTTAAATTTGCCTCCATCAGGTGGACGCAGAAATAAAAAAAATCTTATCAGAAAGTTACGAGCGCGCAAAAGCCATACTTAAAGCTCATGCAAGAGAACACCGCGCCCTCGCCGACGCTTTACTCAAGTACGTATTTACTATTATATACTAGCGACGTAAACGCAGCTTCGCCCGTTTGAACTATACGAATACCATCAGCTTCACGCTGTATCCCGCATGTAGCAGGGTAGGTAGAGTGAACCTAGTGTTAAGACAATCTGCTCCCCACTTTCCACCGAATTTAGAAAACTTTGCGTGTTGAGTGGTGGAATTCAACGCTCCGCTTGGCCTCGACACCAGAGCAAAGAAATGAAAATTTATTTTGATTTCTGCGAGTGGTATCGCACCCACAACCAGTCGCCGGCGTTAATACTGGCCACTTGAGGATTATTACGCCGCGCCTTGACTTGTTAGTAAAACAAAGAAATAAAAATAGTTAATTCATTATTCCACCTAATGGAATCGAACCCAAAGCCGTTACGTCTCCTCTCCAAAATATTTTGTAAATAATAATTTTAATATAAAAGAACTTATGTTTACAGGTATGAAACACTCGACGCCGACGACATAAAAGCCATAATGAGCGGTGAAAAAGTCAAAATGGACAAACGCAAAGAGAACCCCAACCCCGTGAACCCTGCCAACCCCGCGAACCCCGCGACCCCGCTGTTACCTCATGCTGTACCTGCGTAACATACGCTTACCCTAGTGGCTACCTGTACCCTCCCGTTTTCATTAGGATTGTCTAGGCAAGTGTTAGATTTTATTCGCTCCACAGTGTATCCCACACATAGCAGGGTAGGTAGAAGGAGCCTAGGAACATGGTGTAAAGGCACTCCGTTCCATTTGAGACAGGTTCTGCCGAATTCTAGAGACATGGCATGTTGAGTGGCGGAACTCTATGCCACGCTTTGCCACCTCACCTGAGACTAGGAGTCGGGGAAATTAAATATTTCATTGTCCCGAATGGGAGCCGAACTCACAACCGCCGCTTTTATAGTTGCGCGCGTATGCCTCTGAGCCACGACGGACTCAATTCAAAAAATCTAAATTGTGTGCGTAGTTCATTTTTATACCAAATGAATGCATTCTCTCGCAAACTTAAATCTATCAATTCTAACACGTCATATTCCCATTGATCTGTAATGAAATTGGTACGGAACCCGCGGTAGGCGAATCCGGTTTTTTTTTATTTTACATATTTATTTTTTTAGACCGTCGTGGCACAGCGGCACAAGGGTGTGACTGTAACGCGACGGTTGTGGGTTGGATCTCCACTCGAGGAAGTGAAATATTTATTTACGTTTATATTTCCATTTCCTCGCTCGCGCGCGGCTTTGAGTTCTGCCACTCAATACACAATGCCTCCAGAATTTGGTAGAAAGTGGGGGACCGAGTGTCTTAACACTAGATTCGCTCTGCCTACCCTGCTGTGTGCGGGATACAGCGTGAAGCTAATTTTTTTTTACAGAAAGAAGAAATACACTACACAGACAATGAATATCTAAGTGTGCAAGCCGGAGCTCCTTGGGGCGTGCGGTCTCCTCGCGCTGTTGTTATTCGTTAAAGCCAATAAAAATAAGCATAATGTTCCTATTGTTTTACTTCACTTATCCTTTTTATATTCTAAAATATATATTAAAGTAAATTTCAAGCTGTATTCCGCATATAGAAAGGAAGGCAGAGGACTAAGAAAAGTTTTGTGTTGAATGCCTGAGCTCAACACCGCATTTTTTCTTTTTACCAAGAGAATATTATTTAAATCTAATCTCACAAAATGCGTGATCGATTATATGCAGCTTGCAATATTGTATATTGGCAACTCTCCTAATACGTAGCGTTTTATTTCACCTGTGTGTAATTTAAAAAAGGTATGTATATAAGGAATTGCACGCGACGATGTTGCTACGATATGTTTTATTGAATTGGCTGAAACTTGAGCTATAAATATATGTATTTAAAATGTTAATGTTTTTAGATTACGTAATTAAGATGATACAAATTAATTTTGAACAAAAAGAAAAACCGACTTCTAACGAACGAACTAAAAATTAACAAAAAAATTTTACAAAAATTTTATGATTTAGTAATTTTTAGTTCGTCCGTTAGAAGTCGGTTTTTCTTTTTGTTCAAAATTAATTTATTTTACGATTTTAAGTGATGAATAGACCATAAAATTATGTAAAATTTCACTTAATTAGGTGCAAACATAACATGCAAACTAACATTATATTGAGAAGAACATACATAATTAAAATATTCGGGCGAATTGAGAACCTCTCCCTTTTTTGAAGTCGGTTGAGAATATCCTCTTTTTTGAGGTTGGTTAAAAAGAAATGCAACGATTGGGAATCTCACTTCTGACATTCATTTTAGCAATGGTTTTCTTTGTAACTATTACAGAATAATAAAATTTTTACCAAAAAAAAACATACTTTATCAATTTCGGCCGGATCCTATAATCGGAACCTTACCAAACTATCTTTGAAGTGTATCCTTTCAAGTAAAAAGAGAATCATCGAAATCTGTTAAAGTTAAATTGAAGTTGTAACAATACTACAGTATAATGAATTTTTTACCAAAAAACAACAAATTATCTATTTCGACCGGATCGAATAATCGGAATTTTACCAAACTATCTTAGAAGTTTATCCTTTCAATTAAAAAATAATAATCGAATTCGGTTGGCGCGACATTGAGTTATTCGCCCATTTGTCGCGCACATACCGAATGCAAATTTAAGATTTATGTGATTTTCTCATAGTTACCATTGTCAGAAATAGACCGAAAAAATGGGAGCACATGGGAAGCACTACCTATCAAATAAAAAAAAATCATCACTATCGGTTTACTCAGTCAAAAGTTATGAGGTAACAAACATAAAAAAAAGTACAGTCGAGTTGAGAACCTCCTTTTCTTACAGCCCCACTTTTTTGCACTACACCTAACATCTTAAAAGAGCTCATCATCATCAACAATTTCCTGTATATTTGAAACCCACCCATAACTAAAAAAAATTAAAATACATCATACAGTTTCATTTCACGATGTTTATCCATACTGTATTTCGTATGACGCAGTAGCGCATAGATACCAATAACGTGAACACTTACTACTACAAAAATACTACTAAAGGTTAAACGGTTTTGAACTTTATCAATACCTACGACTCGATTTGCGAAAGAGGCGTGTGCGGCGGTGTCTCTTTGATAAGTTTATGTGCGCGTGCGTCGTTCTTTACAAATGGCGTTTTATTCTACAAATAATTTTACTATTTATTTTGTTTGAAAATAATCATTTTCCAATTTTGGCAAAAAAAAATTTGTTTTAATTGTATTAGGCTTTTCTAGAGTAATTAAAACTGTGGTTTCATTTAAAGTAGCGATGACAAAAACACTCTGTATATCTTTCCATTCATTCCGCAGAATGCCTATAAAATTAAAACGACAAATAAAACACAAAAATGCCTACAACAACTCATATATTATCTGATGTCTGTACGGTAGAGGTCGCGAGGCCGGCGCGCGACAGCGGCGCTATGCTCCTCGCAGCGCGCCACGCGTGCTCTACACGGAGAGATTCATGGGAGTCACTGGAGACAATACTTATTATTAATATAATAATTGCTTATTCATAAATTTTGGGTTTACATACAAAATGTCAATATCTTTATTGTTCAGACAAAAATTGCCAGGCTTGCTTGAGTACATATTCATATAATCGTATTCAATACGATTATATGAATATGTACTGATAGCTTTAATGTCTATATAAAAAAATAAACAAATATTTTAAAATAAAATATCAATATAAGCCAGTCGTGGCGCAGGGTCACAAGTTTGCGACTGTATATGCAGCAGGTTGTGGGATCGACACGCAATGCCTCTAAATTCGGCGGGAAGTGAGGAATGAAAGTGTCTTAATGGAAACGGAATGTCTTAATACTAGGTTCTCGAGTTCCCAAGTTGTCTATGCTTATCCTGCTTTGAGCGAGACACAGCGTGAAGCTAAAAAAACCGTGTCAATTTTAAAGTAAAAAAATATATATATACGCTTTTTCAGGCCTTCATTGTTTTATTTAAAATATATGTTTTTATAAATTATAAATCACATATTCGTAAAATTGATAAACAAAGTCCGAAAATATAAAAAGAAAATGT
This sequence comes from Heliconius burneyi, assembly GCA_018247715.1. Lineage (NCBI taxonomy): Eukaryota > Metazoa > Arthropoda > Insecta > Lepidoptera > Nymphalidae > Heliconius > Heliconius burneyi. The sequence continues at coordinate 24,369 of DWGR01000126.1, forward strand.
CGTAACTGAAAAATTGTCAAATATAATTTAAAAAATGCCAAAATTTTTAATTTAGAACATTTTAAATACACCAGAATAAAGTACATATTTTAAACTGGTATGCAATTAATCACTACATTGAAATAAACCTTGCAATACGAATCTGACTAAAATTATAAATGTGAAAGTTTGTGAGGGTGGTTGTTGTTCCACTTTCCCTGAACTCACTTTTCACTACTGAACGGATTTAGATGAAACTTTACAATAATATCCAGTTTATGTAGTTTTTCACTAATTTGGCTTTATCATAATAATAACGACCAAAGTTGCATTTGGATCACTATTACAAAATAAAAGTATTTATTTACCCAATCCATATATTAGGCAGCTGTGGGTCCTGAGTAGATGACAGTTGGTCTGCTAGTGAAGAACGGAGAAGATCTTCCGCGAAGTTCTTCATAGCTGATAGTAATACTGCATGGACCGCACTGGTGAAAATGAAGAATTTTCTTTATATTTGGGTGGATGTACGATTATAATTAAATTAGGGGTATTTCAGAATATTGTTATATATAACGAATAGATACTATATTATTAAGGCCGTCGTGGCGCAGTAGCACCGCGTTTGATCGCGACGGTTGTAGGTTTGTTTCGTAGTCGGGAGAATAAAATTTTCATCTCGACACGCAATTTCTCTAAAGTAAAGCGGTGCGCGAGGAGTGCAATATTTTACCAAAACGTTGTATCTACATGCAGGATACATAACTAAAAAGATTAAATTTAAAAAGTTTTTTTTTGCGGATACATTATGACTATCTTTAATAAACATACAAATTTTATTGAAAATATTAACACTTTTTAAAGCTTCATTATTTAAACGCATTGATCACAAGACTTTTTTTCCAGCGTCACGCATTTTCTCCATTTCTCACGCTCTGTCGAATCTTTAAGACTGTGTGTTGAGAGGCGAAACTTAACCGCGCACTTTGTAAACCAGAGCACTGAAATAAGAATTTAAATATAATCATTCCCCGCGTGAGAAACCGACCACAACCAATCAGCTGCCCATTGCCCATTGCACCACAATAGTCTTTTTCAACAAAATAATTATAATTTACAATAAATACGGCAAAAACAAAAAACAAGTTACCTATAACTATAACCCTCCCCAACATCCTCATTTCGTAACTCAACACCGATTTCAGCACATTTTGCTTCAATATAAAAAAACTTCAGCTTATCATCATTTGTGACAGGCAAAACTTTTAGATTCACATCAATTGTATCACTTTTCACTATCACTTGTTTATCACCTATCACATCTAGATCTTCATCATCACTTATAATAAGAGTTTCATCACTTTTAACATAACAATCACTTTTGAACAATGACAAACTAGAGATGTCCCTTGAATTTGGATACATTTTCCTTATATTAGATTCTGTTTTTCTAGAATTTTCCAGGTCATTCCATGATGACCATTCACTGTCTTCTTCAAGTTTTGGAGCTGTTTTTATCCTCACAGGATGGAAGCCATGAAGCCTGGCAAATATGAGTATTTGCTTTGTTCTCCATATTTTGATTGGGTCTGTTTTGAATTGGTCATTTAGGATTTTGTTTATTAGTTTTGCTCGAGACCACTGGAAAGATACAAAAAATGCATATTAAAATTTTGTGATCATATATATATTTTTGCATATTGCCGTTGTGACGCAGTAAGACATCTGGTTATTAACGCCAACAGTTCAATTCCTACTTGGAGGAATAAATTATTTTATTTTACGATACAATGTGCTGCATTGAGTTCCGCCAGTTAACACACAAATTCCTACAAAGCGGGTAACAGAGAGCACTAGGTTCCCTGTGTCTACCCTACTACATGGGAGATACAGACAGAAGTTAAAAAAAATTACCTCCATATTCCTCCGCTTAGTTAAATCCAATCTCCAATATCTGGCCTCACTATCCACAATAAAAGGTACACTTTTATCAATATCATTATCATTGATCAACGGCAGCTTCTTCAACAAATAGTTCACTATCATACGAACACTAGTGAACTTAGTCACTACTTTTTTTAAATTGTCCACATAATTTTCTTTAACCTGCACAGAATTGAACCAACTGATGTTACTTTTTAAGTAGCAATGATCATTTTCTATATGACTCAGCTCTCTTCTTTCCGCTTTCAATTGTTGTTTGACTTCAGGTTTTAGAGGCGACACTTTTTTATTTTTGACGCCATTTTTATTTTGTGAATTTATGACTATCTCTCGTACTTTACTCACGTCAAATTTTTCATCCATTTCTAAGTAATAAATCTTTCTTGTGATTGGATCCATGTATTTCATAATTCTTTTCTTATTTACTATGTGATTATTATCTTTGACTTCAGCTTTAGTTTCCACTTCAGTTTCAGCTTCAGTTTGTGTTTCAACTTCAGTTTCATTAGCTTCAGGTTCACTTTTAATATTCTTAACTAGCATTTCTTCTACATTCACTTCTGTTGTATCTTTTGAGAAGAAATCAAGCCAACTATCATTTTCTTCCTTTACTTTAGTTACTTCTTGTGGTTCTATTTTAGGGGTAACAGGTTCGATTTTGTTTTTGGATTGCTCTATAGGTTTTTCTAAGTGGGTTTCTTCTTCTGGTTTGAATTCACATTCTAGCATTTCTGGTGTACTGTATAACCATACGTCTGCTACTGTTTCAGCACCTGAAAATTTACAATAATACATTTTATTTAATAACTGTAACAGTGAATGTAACTTCAAATGCTTATAACAAGGATTGCATATGATATATGACACAATCTAAATGGGGGAGATATAATAGAATATTTAAAGTAAAAAAAACATTGGACTGTGACTAATAAAACTCAATTCTTCAATAAACATTAGAGAAATGAACATACAATAAGATTAAGCAAAAAAGAAGAAAGAAACGGACAATCAAAAAAAGTGTGGGTGGTAACACTAGAAAGATAGAATACCAGTACTTAGTCACGTTTTTAACTAGGTAACTGTGAGGTCTTTGTGGCAGTATCAATGCCACAGCATCTGACTGTAAGCATATACACATATACAGGATGTAGGTTCGATCCTGCTCAAACAAAGCCCAAAGAAACTCCATCGCTAATTACATTTTGGCATTAAATTCTCTCTGCCTAATCTGCATATAGAGATATAGGGAAGGATATAGGGATAGAGCTAGGGATATATGTATAAGTATAGTTCTATATTATGCTAGCATTGAAGTGTTTTATTTATTTATTTATTTAGATCCACCAGTGGTAATTACAATAAATATTTCATACAGTAAGAGTTTCTTAATTCTATATTCTTATAGCTAAATGCATTACCTTTAAAGGTGAATACCACCTGCAGTGTTTAATTATGATCCTCAGTCATGTGCCAAGCAAAATATTATTAAAAAGGATAATCTCACCCAGCGTCTGTAGCCCAGTATAATGTCTATCCAGTTTGATAGTATGCGTCAACACGGCCGGTCGGTTCACATCCGGTCGGTGGAAGTGCAGGGTCACGCGCGCGGGGAATTCCCCCCATCCACGACGGGATACTACGAAGGGGGGTTTACTGAAAATACAATTATATGATACATATACTCCTACATTATAAAATAAAAAAATATATATCACTACCATCAAATTTAACAGAGCTACAAAAATGAAAATTGTTTGTTCTAGTATGACAAAACATTTCTATGTTAAGACCTATTACTCCCACACCATGATATGTAAAATCCTTTCACATCATTTAACACAATTTTTCCAATTTTGTTCTATTATGACATACACGACCCTCCCACGCTACGGCCCATTCCTCCAAAATATTACACACGTGATATATTTTAACCATACAACTTGACACGGTTATACCCATTTTTGTTTCAGTCACTCTGTATAAACAGCATGATGGGACGCAAATTACCTATACTGGGCGTAACGTATACTGCTCTAATCACTTTTGAGACATCCCCTGTAGAGTGAGTAGAGGAGACTTTCAAGAGTACTATGGTGATGATCTTGATTTACCTTAACTCAGCTACGACCAGTAAATGAAACTACTTTGTTCTGTTATGACACAACGGTATGACACAATGTGGGAACGTCATGATACATAACCCTCACAATATTTATGATACAATATTCTTCACTTTCTGCCCACTTTGATTGCACTCACTCTATATAAACAGCGTGATGGGGCGCGTAGGACCTATGCAGTGCGACGTGCACAGCACGCAACACTCTGGAGGCGTCCCGAGGAGGTGGAGCACGTACATAGAGGAGCCATTTATGAGTGCTACGATCTTGACGGGATGCTGGCGGTGCATATTTTGATGTGTTACCTGGAATTAAATATATTTTTTCTTAGCTTCACGTGCATAGCCCCTGTTATATGCAAGATAGACAGAGCAAAACTTTCATTTGGGCTACTAGCAACATTGTGCAAGATAAATCGGCCGTGGTGGCGGGGGGGTTGGATTCCAATTTAGGGGAATCAATGATTATTTATCAATATTTTAATTTCTTATGGTACCACGGCATAAAGCGCCCAACACTTAATGCCTCGAAAAGTCGGCGAAAGTGTCTCAACACTAGTTTTCCTTTGCCTACCCCGCTATATGCGGGATACAGCGTGAAGCTGAAAGAAAAATTAAAGGCAATTAAAGATAAATAAGAATAGAATTTAAGATAATTATATAAATAGTTAATGAAGCTATTTATGTTTTGTTTCTTTACCTATAATAATTCTATATCTATGTTTTTTTTTATTCCTTGTTATTTCATCCAATGTGACTACATTATTAAGTTTTGGGTCTATTTGTCGAGGTATCTTCTTAGGTTTGCTTGAACTTGGCTCTTCCTCTTCCTGTTTTATTTTCTCTTCTTTGATAGGACGTAGAGATGTAGTTGCATCTGCTGATATGGTATAGTTTTTGCTTTGGAGCATTGCCTGGAATTTGTTTATATATGTATATCACATTAGTAAAATTCGGATGGATCTTTGTTTCAGTTTTACGCCAAAACTACTAAACGACCTTAGATTAAACTTTATTGTAATATAGCTAATATATCAGAATAACACATAAGCTATAATTTATGTATTTTTTTGTTATATATTTTGGCTATAATACAACAAAAACGCGTTTGGATGACTAGCTAGTAAATAAAATGGTTTACATGTTGAATAACAATATATATTGACATTAGACATATAAGCAGCTTCACGTTTTTACTGGCAAATAACGGATCCTGGCAACCTATTGTTGAAACACTCCGTCATCGCGTGATGACGGAGTGTTTTAACAATAGGCTGCTGCAACAACAGCTGAATTCTCAAGATATTGCGTGTTGAGTGACGGGACTCAAAGCCGCGCATTGCTTCGTTACCAAAGCGAGGAAATTTGTGGGGAATCGAACTCACAAACGTCCCGTCAACAATCGCACACTTGTGCTCCTACGCTACGAAAGACTATATACAACGACAGCCTCTTTAAATGAAGTGATTGTATTAAAATGCAATTTTTTATGTATTCATAGACATTACATTTAGTATAACAAAACTTAACTTCGCATGTTATAAAAGTAATTTATTAAAAACCAAATATAAATTAGATACATAAATTAACTCAAAAAAGAACTGAACCCTTATATTTGCAATATATTTTAAAACTTAAAGAAAAATAAACTTACGTTATAATCTTTCCTGGCTTTATTCCTAGGTTCCCTAGATTTAAATATTTCTTCTATATCCACACTCTTCTTTCCTAAAAGTTTACGAACAGACGGATGTAAACGCCGCTGACTATCCCGTAGTATTGAAGATGCCTGGAAAAAGGTATATATATATATATAAAAGTTGACATCATCTGAGTATAATATAGAAAAGTAGACAAGAAAGAGAAGAATAAGTTATTGTTAAGTCTGAACCTATCTGGAGGAGAAGAAAAATCTGTCTCCATTATTCATATCCGTATTTTTTGGTGGATCGTTTACAGATTTCTTACTGTATTTAAGTAAATATATTCTCTGAAAAGCTCTGAGGTACATTACATGTCGGAAAAATTATAAGCTTGCTGCTTATACGAATTTACTTTTAGTAATAAAATTGCTTTTTCACATTTTATTATATAAATTTTGTGTCCATTGTGTAATTTTATTTTGGTGTGGAAGAAAGTTATTTATTCTTGCCAACATTGAAATCAAAAAGAATCCAGTCCTTCATTCTAATGACCGTTCTGATATTGGTTTGTAAGATTTTTTAAATGTTGTTGTTCTTTGATCATGGCATGTTGAGTACCAGTTGAGCACAAATCATTTTAAATGTTACTAACACATACTTAAGAATTTTTTAGTTTTTAGTAAATTTGAAATAACTCAAATTTCAAATTCAAATAATTTTATTCAAAATAAGAAGTTACATGCTTCGTTTTTTGAACGTCAAATAATCTACCACCAGTTCACTAAAGTTCACCTCAGACCTGAAAAGAACCGGCGCAAGGAACTCAGCAGGGCTTTTTTTTTAAGTCAATTTTATACAATATTTAATTATTTGTGATAATGATACCTTTGAAACACTAGTGTAGAATGCACGCTGCATTTCATTCCCCAGGCGTGTTAACATTTATAAAATCATTAATTTGGTAATAACCTTTAACACACAAACGTCTTTTCACAATTTTTTTGAATCGTGATGCAGGAAATTCTCTGACGTTTTCTGGGATCCTATTGTAAAAGCGTACACATTGTCCCATAAAAGAATTACGGATTCGATGAAATCGAGTCACAGGTGCACTAAGTTTAAACCTATTTCTAGTATTAATATTATGACAATCACCAATTTTGGTAAAACCATTAATGTTTTCTTAACATACATTAAATTTTCAAAAATATATTGAGATGCAACTGTCAATACGAGTATATTGATTTCTTTAAACTTTTGCCTCAAGGACTATTTAGGCCCTAAATTATAGATTGCACGTATAGCTCGCTTCTGCAGGACAAATATTGTTTGAATACCGGCTGATTATTACCCCAAAATAAGATACCATAGCAATAATACATCGGCTTTAACAATTTTTGTGTTAGGTGTTCTAAAAAGCATGCATTTAGTTTTCTTACTATTCAATAGTAAGTTATTAACACTGAACCAATGTACTACTTTCGAGAGACCATTGTTTACATCGTCATATACGATTTGTCGTCTTTTTATTTTAAAAATCAAAGAAGTGTCATCAGCAAACAATACTATCTCATGGTTCTTTTCAACCAGATACGGTAAATCATTGATATATATTAAAAAGAGGAAAGGACCAAGAATACACCCTTGTGGGACCCCCATACTGATTGCTGAACCGGGAGATTTCTTGCCTTTCACATCAACCAACAGGTCAGAAGATTAAGTGTGCGTCCTCTTATGCCGTAGTGGTGTAGCTTCATGACCAATGTAGAGTGCTGTACGCAAGCAAAGGCCTTGGACAATTCACAGAACATGCCAAGAGCATCCTGGGATCCCGCCCAAACCTCATATATATTCTTTATAAGACATAGTCCAGCATCTCTAGTTGAATGACCTTTAGTAAAACCATACTGTTTATCGTACATAAGTTTATGTGAATTAAAATGCACTAATATTTGATTTAAAATTATTTTTTCAAATATCTTACTAAACGAGGGTAGTATAGAAA
>DWGR01000127.1:0-31879 GCA_018247715.1 Heliconius burneyi
TTTTTTTTTAACCGATTATTTTATTATTTATTTTGTTTGAAAAAATAACTTTTTCATTTTTGGGAATTATTTTTTTTCTGCATTATATTAGGCTTTTATAGAGTAGTTAAAACTGTGGTTTCATTTAAAGTGGTGCGTTCAATTCCACCCTGTATATTTACCAATTGTACGTTTATAAGCATGTAGTTATCTCCTTGAGGCTGTCGTGGCGCAGCGGCACAAGGGTGTGACTGTGACGGTCGTGGGTTCGAGTGAAATATTTATTTATGTTTTTATTTCCATTTCTTTGTTCTGGTATTGAACCAAAGCGTGGCGTTGAGTTCTGCCACTTAATTCGCAATGCCTCCAGAATTCGGCGGAAAGTGGGGAACGGAGTGTCTTAACACTAGGTTCCCTCTGTCTACCTTGCCATGTGCGTGCATAATAAAATAATATCATAAGTAAATCATTGCGTTTGTGATTCTTAGTTGATGCTATGGCGTCATTGCATATACAATATGTAATTTAACATATATCTAAAGCACCATAAGTCGAAATTGCAATATTTATGTCCATAGAGGTATATCCTAAAAGGATATATCATAAAAGTAACAAGGCCCACTTGAAAATACATGAATGCGTATTTTGTTCTTATTTTTCTAGCATTAAGTGAATTTTAATTTTTATTAAGTCTATTCGGTCCAGTGATTTACAGAGCTTGTTTAGGAACCGTGTCCAGTTACTGATAATAACTATAAAAAATAGATCTAACGAGGAAAATGAAGCTACTTGTGGCGATGAAATAATTTAGGTAAGCGCTTAATTGTAGAGTCGATGAACTTTCAGGTGTGAATATATGTGTGTGTGTGTACATTTTTTTTTATTTAATTTGATTGACTTATAGTATTACTCGTAAGGAAGAAAATGATTAGTAATATTTCTTAGTCCGAAGAAGAGACAATATTGTAACGTAAAAATATTCGGGTTTAAAATTACATTTTGTATTTATACAAAGTATACATTTTATTTAGATTTAATATAAATTTGGCGAATCTGGATTCAAATATGTAATAATAAATATGGTACTTTGCGTTCTCTGGTAAGAAACATAATATGTTGTATACACCTGCCTTTCAAGCAGTTTCGCACAATTGTACGCTCTTATTATGTATATTCGTTGTCGGTCATACACTTTAGTGTTGTGGTTCCCGCTACATCCTGCGCTGCGTTGTCATGTAGTCGAGAGGACTCTTCTGTGAGCACTTACACAGTTTTTATTCACACACAGTTTTAATCACAGTTTTCGCGCCTCCCGTGCACCGCAACCGTCCGGTAACGAAATAGAGGCGAACAACTGTTCCCTGCGATGACTCAGACGACGGTTTCGAGACCGTCGTATCTCGTTTGGTCAAACGTAAGGCCAAGGCCCCTAAGGCCCCCCGCCGCCCGAGAAGGCTAATAAGCCCAAGGGCAAAAACTCCCGTGCAAACCGCGCCGCGTCGCCTGTTCCCCTTTCCAACTGCTCCCGCAACTGCAGTCGAGCGGGAAGAGCCTGAGACCTCCGTGTCCCCCGTGCCCCCTATGGCAAGCCACCTCTGCCCATTTACGTGCAGGAAAAGCGCAAATGGGACAAAGTTTCTCATTGGTTTAACAGCTAAAATATCTCCTTTCCCACCGCGCACTTAACGCAGGTAGGAATCAAAATCCAAGTAGCCACTTTATCGGAGACCGACAGTTAACCTCTTTCCTTAGGGAATACCAAATAGGTTATCATTCATACACTCTAAAGGACGAGCGCCAATTACGTGTCGTCCTTAAGGGCATTCCGAAAGAAATAGACGTAGAGTATGTTTTCTCCGATCTCCGGAATAAGGGTCTCCCCGTGCACCAAGCGCACCGGCTTTACAATTCTCGCACTAATGCGAAATTTGATATGGTACTTGTTATCCTTGACCTCACCAAAGACGGAAAGGAGATCTTCAACGTGAAGGCGGTGTGTTCTCTCACCGGCATTAGAGAAGAACCCCGATACACAAGGGATCTCATAGGGCAGTGTCACCGCTGCCAACTATACGGCCACTCGGCCAAAAATTGTTTCGCGCGGCCTAGGCGGCTTAATGCTAAATAAACTTTTCAATGGCGGTCATCAATAAATTAATTCCATTGCCCGCTGACTCGCACCTCGCGCGTATTAAGCCAAGAGTCGTGCTAATAGTGACTTTTAACGCTAATGGTGTTTTGACACCATTAGCGTTAAAAGTCGCTGACGTTTGCGTCAACGTGAGTTAATGAGCACCTTCGCTCACACTCACCAATTAGATATCTTTTGTATACAGGAGTTTTTTCTTAAGCCCAGGGTTCGCAGTCGCATCATTGCGAACTACAGGTTTGTATAGGAATGATAGGGCCACCAAAGGTGGCGGCACTGTGATTTATTATAAAAAGAATTTACACTGTATACCGCTCGACCCTCCGTCTCTTGAAACCGGCCGAAGTTATTGATGACCGCCATTGGAAAGTTTATTTAGCGTCGTAGCCCGCGATGACGCGATGACAAAAGTGCGAAATGTTCGCTCACCGCTTCAATGCGAGCTTGTTTGGAACCGTTCGTATTCCTTAATATGTTTGCAAACACACTGAGTTCACTGAAATGTATAAACCTAGCATAGTTTAGCACCAGAGCTAATTCGCTAGCATTGGAGGGGCGGCGCGGGAATGGAGGTGGGAGCCGCCACCTTGACGGTCGACAGCTTGACCGGCGCCGCAGAACGGGCGACTACCTAATGAGGCATGGGTTTTAACCACGCGTTCTCCTTAGGAGGAGGGCAGGCACGTATTTAATAGGAGCCGGCTCCTCTTCGTCAACATGTCGACTTCACGTTGAAGATTTCCTTTCTCCCTTTGGTGATTAAGCCAATGAGAAACTTTGTCCCATTTGTGTTTTTCCTGCACGTAAATGGGCGTGGGGTCTCGTGCTCTTCCGGCTCGACCACAGTTGTGGGAGCAGGGGAGTGGGTGACTGGCGACGCGGCGCCGTTCGCATGGGAGTTTTTGTGCTCGGGCGGCGGGCGGCGGGGAGGCCTTACGTTTGGCTGAAAGAGAAAGCCTCACAATGGTGGACTTCTAGGTAGCGGAGGATGCCCTCCTTTTCATAATCAGCCATTATGTCCACATTCCCCCCGCCGCAAGGTGTAATTTAAGTCTACCCTGTCACTTTGGCAAAAACTAGTCTAGCCTGACTATAAAAACTGTGTAAGTACTCACAGAAGAATGAAAACTTAGTGAGAGAAGACTCTCGAGTCCTATCAACTATAGGAAAACGCAGCGACGGCCAGCACAACGCAGCAGGATGCCACGCAGCTCAGCATAGCGCAGGGTATAGCGGGAACCACAACGCAAGTATACGAGTATAACCGACAGCGAATATAACAAGGGCGTGCGATTGTTCGACCTCACCGGAGCGAGGCCGATCCGGAGAACTGTGTAAAGTTATACTTTAATACTCTATAACTTTTTATTATTTATTGTATAATTAAAAGTTGATGAGTGTGCTTGCAATTTTATCCTACTTGTAACATACGAATCATACTTGTTACTCCCTTGGTTGCATTGGGGCTTATTTCATAGTCGACAAGTGTCGAGCCGTAGGCGCGTTCGATGACTGTTTAATTTAAATATTATTTTTTCCATAAGTACATTTGAGATCGACATTTTTTCGAAAACTTATATTTTATGCAAACAAAATCACAGGAAAACAAACTATTATCTGAGTTTTCAAGCAAAAAACGTATCAAAGCATACTGCACTGGCGTCTAACGACAACCGACGATGTGCTCCATGTTGACAGTTTTTATGGCATTCTCACATTTTGTATGCGATCTCTATTAATTAAGTTTGAGCTGATTGATAAGAGTTATGTCCTCCTAAATGACTTGGGAACATTATTAGCTCTAGAAAATATTTTTTATACTTCCCATGAAGAATAAAGGCTTAAATATATACATTATAGAGCTTATTTAGAGATTGAAAATAATATGACCTTCGCATATAAAATGTGTAGTCGAGACAGTCCGTCACACTTAAGTCTTACCATTGTCTCCTGCATATAGCAGGGACTAAGTGTTATATTCCAATGAGTGGGACTCGAACCCACGACCGTCGCGTCCATAGTGAGCCGCTGTGCCTTTGCCTGACGAGCTATTTTGTTCTATTTAGAAGTTGTTCAGTGTGTGGTCAACTACTCATAACTGTCGCTCTAACGTTGTTAGCTCGTATTTGCTTCTAATTGGATAATAGCGGAGAGTCAACTGGAATAAAGGAGTTTGTATAATTGATATGGGAAGGATACACAGACTAAGAATATACGCTACTGTTCACAGCTTCTTACAATGCCTTTCATAGGAACGACTTCAAAATTTTAAAGTAATTAGAATATGAATAACAATATTATTTTGTACAATTTAGTTTATTTGTGTATATTTGTGTTTGTGTAATTATAAGTAATAGTTTTGAAGTCAGTTTCATTTCTTCAAAATAACATTTTATTTTAGTTTTAATTTAAAATTACTATTGTCAATTAAATAAAAAAAAATACCTGTAAAAAAGAGTACCTTATTAATTGGTGTTCCTGTTCATCATCATCCGCCTGCTCTTGTGCACTGCTGTATGTTGGCTAAAACATACTCAAATAAAAATTATATACGGTTGTACCTGACTGACTGAGGTAAGAGGCTCCCACAGCCGTAACTGTTGATGGTAGAAAAGGGAAATTTGGACAGATAGGGTTGAAAGTTTGTATAGAAAAAAAATATTGGCATCGATTTAAAAAAAAAATTAAAATTCAATTCAATTCAAATTTTAAAATTAATTTGAATTTGAAATTCAAATAATTTTATTCAAAATAAAAAGTTGCATCCTTTATTTTTTGAACGTCAAACAATCTACCACCAGCTCACTAAAGTTGCCTCAGACCTAAGAAGAACCGGCGCAAGAAACGAGGCGGGACTTTTTTTAAGTCAATTTTATACAATGCGAGTATACTCGTATAAAATTATTTGTGATAATGATACCTTTGAAACAGACTGGAGCGAGCATTTCATTCCCAAGGCGTGTTATCATTTATAAAATCATTAAGTTGGTAATAACCTTTAACACACAAACGTCTTTTCACAATTTTTTTGAATCGTGATACAGGAAAATCTCTTACGTTTTCTGGGATCCTATTGTATGTTAAAAGCGTACACATTGTCCCATAAAAGAATTACGGATTCGATGCAATCGAGTCACAGGTGCACTAAGTTTAAACCTATTTCTAGTAATGTTTTTCATATTAATTTTTCTCTTAACATACATTAAATTTTCAAAAATATATTGAGATGCAACTGTCAATATATTGATTTCTTTAAACTTCTGCCTCAAGGAGTATTTAGGGCCTAAATTATAGATTGCACGAATAGCTCGCTTCTGCAGGACAAATATTGTTTGAATACCGGCTGTATTACCCCAAAGTAAGATACCATAGGACATAATAAAGTGGAAGTAACTGAAGTAAACAAGTCGAGCCGTTTTCACCTCAGTTAATGATCTAATTTTTTTGACCGCGAAAGCTGCTGAGTTAAGTCTATTCGCCAATCCATCAATATGGGGTCCCTACTGTAATTTGGAGTCTATGGTGATACCGAGAAATACCGTAGAATCGATAGGATCTACGGGTTCACCATTTAGGAGTACATCGGCTTTAGCAATTTAGATGTTCTAAAAATCATGCATTTAGTTTTCTTGCTATTCAATAGTAAGTTAATAACACTAAACCAATGTACAACTTTTGAGAGAGTCGTCTTTTTATTTTAAAAATCAAAGAAGTGTCATCAGCAAACTATACTATCTCATGATTCCTCTCAGCGAGAGACGAAGATGGTAAACATGTGAATACAACAATAACAACAATTGAATTCACCCCCTAAGGTTACAAATAAAGGGTTGAAAGTTTGTAAGGAAAACTCTTTAAATTGGCACCGATTCTTAAAAAAAATAATCAATTCTAAGAACATGGTAGTACGAGCGAATTCGTAGGTGCCATCTTTTATCAAACAACAATCGCAAGCCACTGTGACACCGCGAGCCTGCAAGATCTATGTAGCTTTAGCTGTCAAATCAATGATGCAGGACTCTCAGGCAGTGGGCACGGCCTGTCGGCCTTAATAGCTACTTCGAACGGTCGCTCGACAGTCAACACCTTCTGAAGGAATGCAAATAATATTTATCTTATGTGTTCATATAATTTAGTATTTTAGTGGCGCCTTGAGCCTCGTTATGGTCACACGTCCAGGACACGTCAGCAATTATAGATATATCTACTTAATTTGATAAATAATTACACAGACATTACATATATGTACACAGAAAATGGCTTATTAGATTTCACTTTCATATCGCGAAGACCAATTTTTCTGTTTATGATCCATTTTTATATCAGCTTGACGCTGTATCCCGCACACGGTAGGGATGACAGAGGGATCCTCGTGTGAAGACACTCTGTTGCCCATTTTACCTTGCATTGCGTGACTCGCACCATGACTGCCCTGTACTGCGCTTTGATTTATGCGATAAATATATTTAAAATCTCTCTGCTCTCTTTGTTCTTGTATAAATTATAGGCACAATGAATTAAATATCTACACGTGATAAATTACAAAAATGCTCATCCAAGGAGGATTATATTTTTATAACATTATTTACTTACTTTGTACCTATTGACCTCTTTTTTTGTTTTCTCAACAAATTACCATTATTGTATGGTAGGACACGAGCGCAGAGATACGACACGAGCGCAACTAAGAAATCGGTCAGTCATTAGATAACGACTTGCTTAACATCATCGGCCATTGCCTATATAAGGTAGCGACCGACGTCGCCCTGAAGCTGACTCACGTGCTTTTTAATATTTGCTATTAATATCTATTCATTTATAAACTGAGTAAAATAAAACACACTAAACCTGTGGTTCTCATCCAGTGGTCCGCGGACCACCAGTGGTCCCCAAAAGCCTAAAAATGGTTCGCGAACAATTTTTTCTCTTTCCTTTTCTCCTGTTCAGGAAGTACCGTGCACACTGTTAGAAGAGAGAATGTAGTGTTAATACTCTGTTGTTTTCCCGGATTCGAGGCAGTACTCGCCACACTTTCCGCCGTCTTCTGGAGGCATTACGTGTTGAGTGGCGGGCAAAAAATGAGAATATTAATACTTGATTTCCTCGTGTGGGATCGAACCCACAACCTGTCGCGCTTACACACACTCTTGTGCCAGTTTGCCACTACTGACCTCAAAAATATATATAAAATATACAATTTAAGTTTTTAATTATCATATTATTATTTTAGGTCAGAACTAGAGTTATGTAACCGCAAAATAAAGAGGTTGTTCAATTTATTGAGAAACGACTTGTATGAAACTCATAAAATAATGATGAAACTCATATAATATACGCTTTTATAAGAACAAGTAAGAGATACATTTCAAATGTAATATTTTTAATTTATGTTCGTTTGACCGTCTGTCTTCGGAGAGTGAAGATTGGAATATACCTGCAGACAATCATCGAAGCATTTTAAATATTAACATTGGGATTGTATTCAATAGTCACCTGTGCCTGCTGTGCTGCCTCTTGTTACTGGAGGTAGGAATCTGTAGGTCATTGTTCAACACTGCTTAGCTCAGTTATGTACCATGAGTGCCCGCCCACGTGCTTCAATATGTAATCTTTGATATTTTATATGGAATGGACTTTAAATGAATCACAGCGAGAAAGCTTCCCAGAATTATCGACGCTATACTTATAGGTATTGACCTTTACTTTATGACGTGTGGAAATATAACCATATCACTTCACGCACCCCACCCGCACGAACAAGCCAAGATAAGTATTCCGTACATACGAGTATACGACCTTATCGAACCCTGAGAGTAAAGACTGCTTCATTCAGGATCATCAGTACAAGTCGCAGTTTAAATTTAGATAACAATCATTACTCAATAGCCATTGAACCTATTCTCGGAGACATGACAATGTCAGCTCTCAGGCCTGAGGTCTGCCTTTCACAACTCCTAATACGTAGTCGTCAGGTGGACACACCATACGCCATGCTTGCTGTTCTCTAACCACTGTACGCTCGACTTTGAACTCTATCACCTGTGCCGTAGTCCACGACCATAGTCAGTCGTCTTCTCACAATTAGGATACATGCTTGAAGCAAGTACGTCTGTATGAAAGCGAAGAAAATTCAACTTTTATTTTTTGTATATATTTTACTTTGAGTAGTTGTGCTTTTCACAGTAATGATGTTAGTAAAGTATCATCTTGTTTTACTTTTGAATATTATATTAACATATAATATGACTTTTAAGCACAAAAAGTTACCTAACGTAACCATTAATCTAAAAAAGAAATCTTAAATCTTATTGAAACGCAATTTCAATGATTGTTATGACTGGTCACTGAAACTATCCCTTATAGACCAAGATCCCAGACGTGCCAGACCTACGTCATTATTTTTTATTATTTCTTATGATTAGTCATTACATCCTGATATCGGTAAATAATTATAAGTTTATTTACTAAGAAAACAGGCCCGAGCGGCTTCGGCAGTCTAAGCCATATGTATATTTACTTCCCTTATAATTATTTATAATGAATATAGTAATAGTTTAATTCTCAAATTAGTTATACGTCTTCTCAACTTTGACAAATGATAACAGACTATATAGAAAACACGCTATACACACATGAAGTGTTTTGTCCTCACTCCCACGGAATATTTCTCGCGTCTGGGAGGATGATTGGCCCTCGGATTGGTCTGGCTGCTTATAATGAGTCTCGAATAGTACCTTAAATATAATATGTAAAATTCAGGCTTGCTAGAATGACGTAGTTTGCCTCAATTTTAAACAACCTTTAGGGCGTCTGGCGGGAGTAAAAGCCCACGTAAAGGGTCTAGCAATAACAAATATAAATTTTTACAATATTCTTAATAACATATGTAAATAAGAGCCTTTCTACTTTCTACTTCCAAAAACCTTTACTTTTTAAGCCTCCTACTTTTACGAGCGTTTCTACTTGTACCTTTAGTCTGAGCTATATCAGAAAGGTCCTCACTTTCAAGTTAGTGAGTAAGCACACTGTGCTCAGTATGTATTGGACTATTAATGTTACAAAATCCAGCTTTGGTACTATGACGTAGGTCTGGCACGTCTGGGATCTGGCGACAGGTCGCGAGTGGATACGTGTCTCTCTTGTAACTGCTCCTTCGTCACCGATTGTAAATGTGGGCGTGGGATTGTCCAACTTGCCTTATAAGGTTTTATTTAACTAAATAAAAGTCACTATAATTCTTTTTTGTTCTTATGAAAACAATAGAAACAAAAATAACAAATTGAATGTATTTCTATTTGACACACTTTAAGGCGACGGTTCCCAACTTCCCACTCACGGAAATGAAACATTTAATATTTCAATTAGTTCGCTCGGGCGACACGACGAGGCCAAGAGTAGTGTTGAGACTTGAGGTCCGCCACCACACGCGATGCCAACAGGATTCGGTGGCAAGTGGGGAACGATAGTATGTTAATGGAAACAGAGTGTTTTAATTATAGATTTCAAGGTTCTGTCTGCTTATCCTGCTGTGTGAGAGATACAGCGTGACGCTACGAACTAACATTCATTCATTAACGTCAAAGTGATTCACAGATTTTGTAAATAAATATAAAGCGACGCATTAGACGTAACGAGGCAAGGCTGCGCAGTTGCGGTCATTAACTGTTTGTAGTGTGGAATGCCGTTCTCGCCGCCTGAGGTGCGTGCGGGTACGGTGCCTGGCCAAGGGGGGACCGAGGGACGGGGCAGTAGTTTATCTAGGTGAGGGTTGCGATATTTTTCTCACACTATAACCTAGAATGCAGAAAATCCTAGGCGCCTACCCACTTTGTAGAGCTCCGTTCATACTTACATGTTTGTATTTGTAAATATTTTTTATTATATTTTATTACTAGCGGCCTGCCAGCGGCTTCGCTCGCTTGAACCACATGATCATAATAAACATATAGTTCAGTTCAGTTCTTAATCTACGGTGTTTCGAGCGTCAGTTGAGCAGTCATCAGTTCGCTAATGTCACGTTGTATGGAGAACACACGAAGAAGATAGTACGGTAAAAAAGAGAAATAAACATTTAATTAACAGAATAGACTGACAATGACTAATTTAATTTACTCATTAAATGTTACATTAATGAATAGTATACAGCCTTAAATGTTACATTAATGATTTTGGTAAGGATTTATAATATTCTTTGTAAAATAACTGTATTGATTGGATATTACAAAAAATACCCTAATCGAATCGGAAAATCCAATATCGAAATCGAATTCAAAATAATTAAATAAATCGAATATGTATCGCATCGAAAATATTTAATTGTGAACCTCCTCCTTGTTTTGAAAGTCAGTTAAAAAAACAGATTTATCATAAACAAATACAGATTGATTACAAGTATAGATATGGATTGTTTTAGATTTGCAGGCAAACTCATGTCTTAGGTTCATTCAAATGCCGATAACTTTTTTATTAATGAACCGATTTTGATGAAACCGATGATTTTGATGATGAGATGTTAAGATAAAACAAAGCAATTGGTGAAAGTTTGAAGTAAATCGGTTCAGTATTTTCAGAAATGTGCGTGACCATACATACATACAGACAGACAGACAAACAGACATACAGACAAGAAATTAAAAAAATATATTTTTGCTTTCTATTATTCTTTTTAAGTGTCCCTCTATCCATTTCAGTCAAAAATGTTAAATGTACAGACAAAATATTTTTACTGTTTTGTTATATATATATATAGATTAAGGCTTAGGTTTACCTATTACGGTGGAAAAGTAGAAATATAATTCTAATAGTTTTTTATGTAAACTGTAAGACGTCTGGTCTTACCGATCACAAGCAAGACTATGATCGTCAGTTTACGGACATAAGGAGTTTATCTTATAATTAAAGTTATGTTAATTATTTATAGTCAAATGTTTGGAGAAAAACTATTTTAAAAACCAACATAAATTAGGATTCAATTGAAATGGCTGTAATTGTGGGTAAGTATATCCAATGGTTGCAGTTCGATTGGGATTCGATTTTTATTAGCGTCATTTATTGTATTTTCATCTTTTCCCTTGCGTAACCTGTTCTCATCGCTGAGCTGGTGCACCCCAATATCATCTTGAACCATTTCATCGCATACAACGTAGAGCCATTCGAATCATTGAGGTCTCAATGTCTGTGAAAGAAGATCTGGGAAAATCTTGACTCTTTAGCTTTGCGTATAGATATCTCCTCACTGTGCGTTCTCTACCGCGTTTATCATGGGGAGTGTTCTGTTTGACTTCTTAACTGCCGCTGAATTTTCTAACCGCACATTACGTCATAAACTTAAATATCATCCACGCCATCACAGTAGTGGAGTGCCACGTGTCCGGCACTCCACTACTGTGCGGTGGCCTACCCGCGATAGTGTTTCCATGTCGATATGACATGGGTACCTTCAAAAAGCGCGTCTATCTCCATCTTAAAGGCTGTTAACGCACCTGTGGCTCCTCCGGTGTTGCACGGGATCGTGGGCGGCGGTGATCATTTACCATCAGGTGACCCGACCGCTCGTTTGCCTTGTCTTCTCCATGCAAAAAATAACTGGACATGTGAGGCGCTTCTTTCCGCCAAATTATGTGCAATATTTAAAAAATAAGTGCGATAAGATAATGGAACTAATTGACTAAGGTTTTCTGTATCTTGATTACCTCACGACTCTCGTCTTGCATATAACTCTTGTGAACACACCCCTAGTGAGCAATGAAATACATAAGAAATAAATCATTTCATGGTTATACCCAAATATACGTAATAGATCTGTTCGGGATTCCATCTGAGGCCGCTCGTTTAGGCTCTAATTAGATAAAGTGCGCGTACATTACAACACATTATACGCCATTGAAGGTGTTTAACGAGCTGACAGATTGAAAAGTTTCCCACGTAAGAAGACCGCGCTCAAATAAAGAGCTAATCCGGAGATCGAAAAAAATGCTGAAACCTTGTCGTGAGGCCGTCGTGGGACAACGTTACAGGTTGAGTGTCTTAGCGACGGTGTTGAGCTCGATTCATTTTATCATTCAAAAAGCTATATTTTTAAATTATATCCACGTACTGCGTGAAGGTACGTCAATCTAATTAAAGGTATTACGAAACATTTGCCTATTTGGTCTACTCGGCGCCTAGGACATTGCCCAGTACGTACCGTACTTGTAATCGTGGAGGCGTGGAGAGGCTGTAGGGTTCACTTTAACTTTTAGGTAGAGGGCCAAACGACGGAACACTAATACCACGCATTATTGGCATACATACAAACAATCACAGAAACATAACGGAAACGTAACGAATAAAAAATAAGTTGATGAATGTCCACATACAAATTAAAATAAAATTTAGCACAAACTGGCATTAATCAATATGTAGAGTACAATATATTTGTATATTTATTCTTTATTGCACTTAAAAACAAATAAATATATACACATAACACAACCAGTCCGCTCGACGGTCGCAAGCCGAGGTTCGAGTCCCGCAGGGGGCGCCCTTACAGTCGTCGACTTCCTCACAGGCAGCCACGTAGTGCTTGCATTTCTTCAGGGAGAGAGTACCCTTCCCTACCCAACCGGTGTCGCTGTAAAAGCCAATAGGGCTAACAGCATTAACCTCAAGTTCGAAAAAAAAACACAACACAAAAAATATTGTCTGAATAAAAGTTAATCGTTCACAGTCGCATATGTATATTAAAGAACAGTAAGGAAGGACTTCTTGGGATGGTGATAGGGAGTTGGTTTTAAAGTGATGCGGTGGATACAGAGAAACATTTTAATTATATTTTATAATAAATTATTTATATTTCAAATATCATTTATGGTCGAAATATTTCGAAATTCGAACTTTATTTCTATTTTTTTATCTTTATATAAAACATTTACTGTTTTAATTTAACTACAAAAATTATATTAAAATAAAAATGATATAATAGCAACAAGTATATACGAGTATACATATGTTACATCTATCTATAAGACCGTCGTGGTGCAGGAGTAAACTTAATAAATAAAGGATTTTCTATGTCCCTAACATAACAATTTTATATCTTTATATGAACGCACCCTTGAACTTTTTTAATAAACTGTTTATGTCAAAACGTTAGTTCAAATCAACATTTTCATTATAAGAAAGTTCACGAACCAGCAACGATTAAAAGTGATTTAAAATTACTACCGAAATTCCGAGTCGGTGGTCGCAACTTTAAGAGCGCTTACTCCAATTTTCGGCCGTAGCTCACTTCTGGCTCAATGGCTTTGTTTATAAGCAAAATATGCGTTATTGGTCAGCGACAAACCCACATGTGCTTCTTGAGACACCGTTGCATTAAAAATTACTGTTTGGTGCTGTTTTCATGCCCGAGGTGTGATTGGGGCGTATTTTTTCGTGGATGAAAACGACCGTCATGTTACCGTCAATGGAGAGCGCTATCGTGCTATGTTGGAAGATTATTTGTGGTTTGAATTGGATGGACTTGACATCAACAATATGTGGTTTCAACAAGACGGTGCCACTAGCCGCGGAGAGCTAAATTGTTATGTCCTTAATGGAAAACCCGATATATGGCATGTTCTATGTACATAAATAATAATATTTCTCTCTCAGTGTTTGTTTAATATTACAACAGAGCATTAGGTGACACGTACGCCCTTTTACCTTGTCTTTTTCTATTAAAAAAATGAGTACGCAGACCTTGGACCCAGACTCTGGTACGAGCGTCATTCTCATCAAAAAACCGGTCACCCAGGATTTCGTACCATTTTCAGGAATATAAATCAACGAGATGAACACAAGAAAATAAAAATCAGTTTCACGCTGCATCCCGCACACGACAGAATAAGCAAAGACAACCTAGTGGTAAGACACTCCTTTGTCTACTTTCCGCCGAAAATCTGCAGACATTGCGCGTTGAGTGACGGAACTCAATGCTGCGCTTTGCCCTGACACCAGAGCGAAGAAATGAAAATATAAATTTAAATAAATATTTTATTTCCTCCGGTGGGGCTCGAATCCACAACCTGAGTCGATTTTACAGTCACACTTTGTGCCCCTGTGCCACGAGTGGTCTCAAGTTAAATTTGCAGGGCGCCTGTAAAATGACATACTCAGAAGTTGTAATCGTTTTTTTAATACTAGAGAACAAAACTCTAAACCGTAGTACCTATTGCTTATAAATATTGGCTCCAAAAAGTTTTCTTCCATACTTGGAAAATCATGTTGTATCATGATAAAATTATAAAAATGTATTGCCTTCATGTTCAAATACATGAAGGCAATACATTTGTAGGAAACGATAAGTTTCAAGAGTTTTTAAAACGCTCCGCCAAACTGCTTCGTAAAAGAACCCGATACTCTCTGGACCGGCTGACGCCCAATAGAAGATAGGCGTTCTATTGGTGAATGCTTTACTGTAATCTATCTTTTAATATTATAAAAATACTTTTAGGAGGCCTTATGTACAAAAGTGTGTCTTCAGTCTGTTTGTCCGTACACCTGTCGAAAGCGTTTCACAAAAACGGGCGTCCTACTGGGCGGCGCTTAATATTTTTTTATAAGCCCTCGGTAATAGCGCACATAGGTAATAACTAGCGGCCCGCCCGCGGTTTCGCCCGCTTGAACTACATGATTATTCTTGTTGTTGCTCGCTGAGTTTCTTGCGCCGGTTCTTCTCAGGTCTGAGGCATTAACTTTAGTAAACTGGTGGTAGATTGTTTGAAGTTCTTATTTTGAATAAAATGATTTAAATTTGAATTGATGGCGTTCCGAGATCATGATTATTCATTTAATAAACAGAATTAACTGAAATCTTTTGATGTCAATTAATAATTTAATTTACTCGTTCAGAAACCAAAGCCGTAAATGTTAAATTATGGATTTAGGTGAGGCGACAACTGTAATGATTGCATATTACAAAAATACCCAAATCGAATCAAATAATCCAATATCGAAATCGAATCTAATCTAATTGAGTATTAAAATGAAAATAATTAATTGAGAACCTCCACCTTGTTTTGAAAGTCGATTTAAAATATAGTTTTATTACAATCAAATGCAGATTTATTATAAGTACTAGCGGCCTGCCAGCGGCTTCGCCCGCTTGAACTACATGATTGTTGTTGTTCTTTATTTATGCCAGTCCAGCACTAATCACTTCGCCAATGTCACGTTGAATGGAAAACATACGAATGAGAATGAACGGTAAAAAAGAGACAATATTACACAAAACAAGAAAACTAGGTGCTTATAAACGTACAATTGGTAAATATATAGTTATTGCGAAGTACACGTAAAAAGGATGGTTTTAAGCATTTGTATATGCTCGTAGATTTATTTCAAACAACCAAACCGAAGAATTCTAAAATTGCGATTTGACGATAAAGTCATCGTTGTCATCAGTGTGTTGAACTAATTACGATTTAAACCATTGATATATTCAATGGTATAGCAATCTTTATATAGCAAAAATTGCTACAAAACTTTCGCAGGCAAATTAATGTCTTGAGTTCATTCAAACGACGATAACTTTTTTTTAATGAACTGATTTTGATGAAACAAACTTAAGATGTTAAATTGAATTAAAATAAAGCAATTGGTGAAAGTTTGAAGTAAATCGGCGCAGTACTTACGAAGATTAGCGTGACCATACATACAGACAGACAAACAGACAAGAAATTTAAAAAAAATTATTTGCTCTCTATCATTCTTTTTAAATGTCTCTGTATCCATTTCAGTCAAAAATATTAAATGTACGGACAAAATATTTGTACTGTTGTATTATATATAGAGATAAGTATAGATATGGATTGCTATACATTCGTAGGCACATTAATGCTTTACGTTCCTTCAAATTACGATATTTTTTTATTGAAGAAAATATTTTAATGACAGACAAGAAATTTATAATTGTATTTTTGCTTTCTATTATTTTATTAAAATGTCCCTCCAAATATCCATTTCAGTCATTAATGCTAAATGTACAGATAAAATATTTTTACTGTTTTATTATATATAGAGATAACATTATGAATTTTGAAGATCTGAATATCTAATGAAAATAAAACTCAGCAGAACTTGTGCCGCGAAATACATACCTTGCGGGCGGCGGTGTTCCTCCTGACACTAGGTGGTAGTGCTTCAACTTTCCACATATAAAGCTAACGCTATTAGTTCTTAACAGATAAAACAAGAGCCTTCGAAAGATCGCTTTATCAATATAAAAATATTTTGTGATCATATTATGGTAATATAGGACAAATAACGAATGAACGGAGCACGAGCTCGTAGTGAAATGTTAGCTCTCATTATATTTGTACTATATCTCACAAATATAAGCATATTTGTGAGATATATTAATTAACACAAACAATTTTGCGGTCATTCAACTCGTGGTGTGTTTAAATGTATTTATTTCCAGTAAGTTTAACGATGTCATATCTCACCGAGCTGCGGCGATGTCGCGCTTGTGAAGGTGCCCGTCCAAGGGACGATGGGGTTATGTAGATAATAATTAGTATTTAGGACATTACATTCCACGGTTGAAAATATTAAGTTAGTTCTAAGTACTCGGGGTGACTCTGCCCGCAGGTACATTTACATCAACACTTTATATATTA
Organism: Heliconius burneyi; assembly: GCA_018247715.1. Lineage (NCBI taxonomy): Eukaryota > Metazoa > Arthropoda > Insecta > Lepidoptera > Nymphalidae > Heliconius > Heliconius burneyi. The sequence goes on from DWGR01000127.1 coordinate 16,771, forward strand.
TACGTTCCGATATAAAAAAAGGCCATTCGACCTATAATGTTAAAGTAGAGAAGCGAGCCGTCGTGTCGCAGGAGCCCAAGGGTGTGTCTGTCACGCGGCGCTTGTAGGATCGATCCTCACTCGAGGAAGTCAAATATTTATTTACGTTTATATTTCCATTCCTTCGCTCTGGTGTCAAGGCAAAGCGCGGCGTTGAGTTCTGCCACTCAACACGCAATGCTGAAAGCAGTAACTTAAATAAATTAAAACATAATTATGTTTTCTCATTCAATTTTGTTTCTCGCCTGATTTTATATATTAGAGGAAAATAAAATATCTATAAGCTCTGTATGGAGCCGCACAACACGACGTGCGTCAACACGACTCATCGCTTATATATAATTAGCGGTAAGCACTTTAAATAGCACCAGATATATTTGTGAGAATTAATTAACAACGTTAAAGGAAATTATTATCGTATTTTGTTTTATTCTGAATGTTCCTCTCGATTGAACCCATTCGTATTTATAAATATATACGAATACGTTTATTATATTAAAAAAAAACAAATGTATCGAGATAAAAGATACACATAATAATTTAAGCCTTATCACTAGAACAACTGTACATTGCTTACAAAAAGTTGTAACCGTTTCAACAGTAATTTGGCTAAACTAAAGCGCGCGAAGTAAAAATATGTAAAAATATAATCGTATTTCTATAATGTCGTCGGATGACGACTGGTTACAAGCACGATGATGGTGAGCGGTGGTGGTAGGTTCAATTCCCATTTGGGGAAATAAATTATTTTCATTTCCGCTAATGTCTCGAATTCGATCGGAAAATGGATTATTATTGCGAAACTCTATTAGGGAACGAGGCGTGGAGGCGAAGAAAAAATCGTAAAATTAAAAATGTTGTTTCGAAAACTATATTATAGTCGTATATACCACCAGTCACAAGATATGGACAATGAACTGTTTAAGACTCTTTTCTCGTATTTCCCCGAGCCCCGAGGGGATCGATGCAATCGAATGGCAAAATAAATGTGAATACGTTTCATAAATTTAGGGCGTGATATGTTTTATGTAAAGTGGTTACCAAGTATTAGCGCGGGAACGGCTTCCCCTTGTACTTCAGAGAACTCGAACGGGACGAGATATCTTAGTAATACTGCATACAAATTAAGTCATGTATTAAAACATAAATAAATAGTTAATATTTCTATGTTTAAGGCAATAAAGACAAACATATCTAGTTACTTCAAAGCTACTGTTCTACGCGTAGACCGTAGAAGACGTGAAGTGTCCCTCTTGTTGTACTCAATTACCTTCGCGCCCGATTCACAATAACTTCATATTATTTCAGCGACGACATTTTTAGACGCCCACGTACAATTTTTTTTTATATATAATTTTTTTTTCATGTCAATTCTGTTTATATAATAAAACAGTATAAATATTGTGTCTGCACATTTAGTATTTTTAACTGGAATGGATTGATGGACACTTAAAAAGAATAATGGAAAGCAACATTTTTTTTTTCAATTTCTTGTCTGTCTGTATGTCTGTATAACACATGTATGATCACGCTAACCTTCGAAATTACTCACACGATTTACTTCAAACTTTCAACAATTGCTTTGTTTTAACTCAACATAGTTACAACCGATTGATGACATGCACCAATTTTAGTGAAACAAACTTAACGACTTAAGTTTGTTTATGTTATTTAAGGTTGACAGAAATAGAATAATTGCATTATCGCATATTCTTCGTTGGTTTGTTGTTAATAATCTAATATTAAATGCTAAAACATCGAAACGCATTGAGTTAGTTAGATTTACCAAGTGTTAATAAACATAAATTTAGTGTAATAATTAAAGGAGAAAATCTCAATGTGTCGTAGTCAACTAGGTATAACTGTAGATTCCAAACTCCAGTGGAACACTCATCTGGAAGCACTTGCGGGTAAACTCAGCTCTGCCGCGTTCGCAATTAAAAAAGTAAGACAAGTGACGGACGTTGAAACTGCCCGACTAGTCTACTATAGCTATTTTCATAGTATTTTATCTTATAGAATGCTGCTATGGGGCAGTGCTTCAGATATAAATTCAATATTTGTTCTCCAAAAAAGAGCCGTGAGATATATTTAAAACATAAGAGCTCGAGAATCTCTGCGAGACGTTTTTAAAGATGCAGGCATTAGCACAGTATCATAGTAAAAATAGTGATAGACATACGACAGGGACGAGAAATAAAGATTAGTTTGTTACACCAAGTTTTCGCCTTCAATTATTAAAATTTAATAAATCTTTTATGGGTCTCGGTATATGTGTATATAATAAAATTCCACAGTGTATTCTAAATTTGCCACTACAAAAATTTAAATTATCTGTAAAAAAAAGTCTAACAAGTAAAGCTACGTTGTTTAAGAATATTTAGAGGATGAACATGAATGGAATTAATGTCTACTGAATGTCATGCTGGCAGCTGCCAGCTAATGTGATAATGATTTATACCATTGATTTTGAAAAGAGCAACTGTTGAGTTTCTTGACAGCTCTTCTCAGCAGAACTGCCTTCCGAACCGGTGGTAGCTTTTTGTCTTTAAAATTATTGAATAAAGAATCGTTTGAATCGAATAAGCATACAGCATTTTCTGACCAAAATAAAAAATAAAAAAATCAGCTTCACGCCGTATTCCGCACACAGCAGGACAGGCAGACGGAACCTAGTGTTAAGACACTCCGTTCCCCACTTTCTACCGAATTCTGGAGGCATTGCGTGCTGAGTGGCAGAACTCAACGCCGCGCTTTGCCTCGACACCGGAGCGAAGAAATGGAAAAATAAATAAATATTTCACTTCTTCGAGTGGGCCCACAACCTGTCGATTTTGCAGCGCACGAAGTCATACCCTTGTGCCACTGCGCCACGACAGCCTCATAGAAATACTTAATAAATAATTATATGAAAGTTAATTTTCTTCTTAGATGGAAGTTATCGTCCTATATATGCGAGGGAGAAGCAATTTATAAAGTACTACAGTTTACAAACCATTCAGATACAGTCCCACTTTTAAATTGTGTTTCTCACACGACTGCCAACGCCAATAAGTCATACTCGTGCGTGTTGTCATTCAATCGCATAATTCAGTGAACTGTCATGGCGGCCGTATTTGGCGGGAAAGCAATCCGCTTAAGCCAAAACGGGCAATGGAATACTGGGATGCTTATTGCACGGTACGAGCGTTGCGTAACATTTGCATTTTTCGAGTCTTATAGGTATAGGAACCAATTATTAATGATAGTTAAATATGTCATATATTTAAGTGATAATGAACATAAGAATGGCATTAGCCTCTTTTTCGGCAATACTGCACGCTGCACGCTGCACGCTCTATCCACTTATGGGCGCCGCCGGCCATTTCTCAGAAAGTACACAGATATTACATTAACCGTAAGTCAGATGTACCGGATAACCTTTCCGCGTAACAACCGTACACGGGCAGTTACGTTACTCATTTCTTTAAGATTTTGTAAGTTAATACGGAGTTCCCAAGGAACGTCGGAAGCCATGAAGCTTTGTGGGTCCTCTCATCTTGTACATATATTTAGCATTAATTACAATAGTTATATTTTATAAGCAAGTCTGGCCTCAAAATTCTGTAAATTTTATTTAACTTACATCTTTCAAAGCACCAATTTTAACAACAGAGAGAAATAATGTGAAAGACGTTGTGTGTTGGGTGGTGGAATTTAGTACCGCCGTTTTATAAAACATACTCATATATTATGTTTTATAAAACGGAATTTTGAATCGTACAGGGAAGATGTTGTTTCAGCTAAGGAGCTCGCTTGTGCCACTGCGCCACGACGGCCTCGTACATATATTACAGGTATCTTAGATTTCTTTCAGCTTCAATAGTTGCGGTAAAACTGCCAATCGGTCCTTACGAAAAGATGAAAAAAAAGAAAAGAAGAAAATGATGAAGGTCAACCTCAACATTTAATGCTATGTAGGTGGGTAGGTTCCGTTAACAAATAAAGTACTTGTTAAGTACTCCTTATTGCCACAGAGCTCCGTGTTGCGTGACGGCCGCCTCCACGTGGGACTGTGCGGGCCCACGCTTCCTCATTTACTTCTTGGTTCGCATCACTGCGTATTGAACTAAGCTTGTTTTGATTCTTGTCATAATTTTTTGAGGTCATATATATATTAAACATACATTCTATGTATATTAACTATCTATCTATTTTAAGTTATAAAATACACTAAGTTATAAAATCACATCAATATTAATGAATTTCTCAAGAATGCAATCAATGTATATTTATATAAACAAAGAGTAGAGAACGGAATAATACTTTCTTATATGAAGTTGCAATGAAAGTACGCACTAAGGTAAGTTTTATTGGCACGAGGGGCACATTAGCGGGCTGTGGAATATTTGTGATGTTCAATTGTTTCAATTCTAGTACTAGCACTAGCATAGAGTCGTGATATTTAACTTTAATGAGAATTCTACAAACTGTGTAATAAAATGAAAATGACATCACATACAACAAAAACGATTTATTATTAATAGAACAAAATAAATAAAATCTCAAAAACGTCACACAATAAACTATTCACAGTGAAATAAAATTAATTAATATAATTAATATGGCAAAATGAGAATAGAGAAGCTCGGTGCTCCTCACGCATCGTCTGGCCCGACATCGAACCCGCACCCACCGTCACGCGAACGACCGGTCCGTCGCCACGTACTCGCAGTCGAACTCCGCGAAGAAGGAGTCGAAGGGCGACAGGGAGTCCTCCGCGAACTCGGACGGCGTCCCGGACAGGTCAGAGCAGGGCGGCGAGGGCCAGCGCTCCGGGGCCTGCAGCGCGGCCGCCAGCTCCGCGATGTAGCGCATGGCCAGGCGTAGGGTGGTGATCTTGGTGAGCTTTTCGCAGGGCAGGGGCTGGGCGCTGGTGGTGGGCCCGGCGGGCACGGCGCGGCGCAGCGCCTCGAAGGCGCGGTTGATTTCGCGCATGCGGCTGCGCTCGCGCGCGTTAGCGGTCTTGCGGCGGTACTTGCTGAGCGGCGGCGGGCGCGGGCGCGCGCGCTGAGCACCGGGCCGCGGGCGCGCCCGCGGCCGCAGCTGGTACGCGTCGTGATCCGGCATCGAGTACAGCCGCCAGTACGGCGCGCACCGCCCACCACCGCCCACCCGCCCCGCTACACTCGCGTACAGTCGCGCACCTACAACAATAACTAGTATTATCAATATTTCATTCATTATAAGACGTTTTGACAGGTACAATACGACAATATTTCGTCTTCCAAACTTTGGCAAACTATATTATGACTGTCTTACACTGTCCACAACGAGCACTCCTCGTCTGTTGACAAGTTGGTTAATGTTTCACAACGTTTGAGGTCTCGTGTGCCTTGCTATCATTTTATCTCGTTACACGTTACATGTATCATGTTAACTATATTACTGATAAGGATATTGATACATTTGAGAGATAAGTTGCAAGGACTTTGAGTTAAGTGCGTAGCGCGTCCATGTTTACAGCAACAATTCTAATCTAAGCCGTTTCATATTAAATCAACAACGACCTGCCAGCGGCTTCCGAGGGTGCCAGTTGAGCATATATCACTTCGCCAATGTCACGTTTTATGGAGGGCATACAAAGGAGATTGTTCGGTAAAAAAGAGACTATATTGCACAATAGGAGAATGCAACCAAAAAGAAGACTAGTCAAACTATATTGTGTACTAGTCAAAGTATAAATAAAAATGGGTTAGTAATAAGTAATATTTTACAAATATGTTAGTTTATAGTTTAATATTTTTACAACTAATATATTTACATAAAAATTTACATAGAAGACACAAACACAAACATTGAACATTAAGAGGACGGGGAACTTTATAAGGAAGGACATCATATAAGGGATGGATTAATTTAGGACAGGAGAAGGGGAGCCGTCGTCCAGGCCACATTCACAAAATGAGTGGTCCCTGACCCTAATCTTGGCTAGTCTCCCGCTTTCACCACATGATTTTTTTAATAAACAGAATTGGCCGACAGTTACGTGTGTTGATGTCAATGACTAATTTAATTTACTCGGTCAGAAACAGCCCTAAATGTTAATTTATTAATTTGAGTAAGGAATTAAAATATTCTTTGTAAAATAATTATAATGATTATATATTACAAAAAATACCCAAATCAAATCGAATAATCCAATATCGAAATAAAAATCAAAATAATTAAGTGCCTCTCTATCAATTTCAGTCAAAAATAGTAAATGTACAGACAAAATATTTTTACTGTTTATATTTATATAGATATGGATTAATAACATAAAAAAAATGTGATGTGTGTGTGTGCAAATATAATCCACATGAATTCAATATTTATAAAACAAGAGGCATTTTTTATTTTCGTTTTAAAGTACTTCTCATCGCGAGCATACTCGGTTTCAATGAATGAACAAGGCGCTAAGCTCGTCGTCTGCTCGCTCGCGGTCTGTTGGTGGCATTTGCATTTTGGTTTCGGCATTTCCGTTCTAAGCTCCTAATGTCAGCTAATTATTGGTTGACCTTGAGAGAGACCATGACGAACGACGGCAGTGCGTAGGCGCCACTTTGAGTACCTCACGTAGGCATAGACGATACTGTGTGTACCGTAACACGATATATATTGGTGTTACGGTACACCAATAAGGAAAATAACGATCCTCCTTTACTCGAAGCGTCATTTCCTGAAATTGAATTTGTCGTTAGACATTAGAAAAATGTCGCAATGTCACTTGTAACCAGCGTTCAGTCGTCCCGATCTTAAGCCATAAACTTAAATGTCCCGATCGGGTCAGTCATTGCCCCGCTTTTTGCGGGTTATTCCACGTACTGTAAAAAATCATTGTTTATTACTGTAAATTTTTAATTCGTTTTATTAATTTCATAGAAATATATATAAGTACTAGCGATTCCGGACGCGGATTCGCCCGCTTGGCTTATATGATTTTTATTGTATATATTTATGAAATTAATTTCATTTTTCCATAGAATTAGTAAGAAAATTGAAGCCTAAATAATTAAAATAAATAAAATAAAAAATAAGAGTTTGATTAGAAAATAATATATGAGTAATTGAAATGAACAAACAAAATAAGCGAAAGTAACAAAAGGAAATTGTTAATATTAGAAAAAGTACCTAAAGTTTTCCGTGCGCGTACATAGATACCTACCCTGACTAAACATATTTCTATATTAAATAGAATATTTTTGCGAGCCCAAAAGATAATAAGCCCCAAATGATTAAAATTACAACATATTAAGTGTATAACATCGTAATGATAACCGAACTAAGATAACCAAATATTCTTTCCAAAATTTTTCGATTTTTTTGTTCGAGTTCGAACTCTCTTAGAAGAGAAGCTTAGTGTAGTTATAATTAATTATAAACAGCAAATATTTGTTGCCCGTCCGCGTCGGTCCTACTATGCCGCTCGTAGGCGAGGTCATTTCGAAGCAGTGACATCTCCTTCATTATTTGTTGGAACATTATAGAGTAAACTATAATTTAAATCTAGATGAAATATCAAAAGTGACTGTTATGTTTATTTTCATAAGGACGAATCGAATCAAATTATAGAAAAAACATTGTAAGAAATCCGATAAATTAAAGTAAATTCATTAAAATGTTTACTTTTGCTTTAACCCTCAGAGATAAACATATGTCATCGCGGACTTTTTTAAACATTATTTAAAGGGCAATATTTTTGTACAACATTTGGTGCTCTGATTGATATCTGTTCGATATTTGTTCTTGGGCATAAGGGTACGCGACCCCGGATCCTCGAGCCACCACTTGTTATAACCTCCATCGCGTCCATAAAAGTGGTATCCCCTTCTTTTAATCCCCTCCTTTTTTCTACCATCCCTATCTTCCTATCCTAGCCCCTTTTCTATCTGTCCTAACCAAAGGGCTTTTGGAGGTCAGATAAATAAATAAATTTTATTCAAAATTAATAAAGACAACGCACCTGTAGCTCCTCTGGGGTTGCACGGGGTCGTGGGCGGCGGTGATCACTTACCATCAGGTGACCCGAACGCTCGTTTGCCTTGTCCTTATACCATAAAAAAAAAAAAAGTCAAAGTTCGATAGTGACTACTTTAGTTAAAAACTGTGTTGTAATCATTAACGCCCCTCCCCAGAAACAGTACAAAATAATTAAATCTTTATATTCATATATATTAAAAACTTTATATGTGTACATGAGTTTATGTGGGTGCTTGTGTGCGTATGTCTGCATGCAGTGTAAATCGAATTATACGATAAATTTTTCAGAAAAAAGATGGCAGTCGCTCCTTATAAAAGCCGCGATCTGCGGCTAACATGGAACGAAATAATAAAAGACTGGGTACCGCTAGGGCGTCACCGCTAAACGACCCGCAGGCACATCGCCCTACACATGCGTCAAGTGGGCAAGGGCTACCGTGTCATGTGCGGCTACGTCTAAAGACGCAAGTACCCAGATGAAAACTCCGTTTTGCAACGTGAATTATTGGCTCTCTAACTGGACGATGCAGGGAACTTGCAGATGTAGTCATGAGACGTCGTGTCCAGTATGCTTTCCTCCAGGAAACTCGCTGGAACGGCAATAAGTTCAGTTACATCGGAGAGGGTTACCGGATTATATACACTGGGTGAACTTCAGGTAGAAACGGTGTGGCGGTAGTGCTTTCTGAAGAGCTTCAGAATGGGCTTCTTGAAGTTGACCGTCGCTCCGACGACTTGAACAGTTGATTATTTTTCAATATTTAGATATCTTCATAAAATTTTCGTTTTGTATAATTTACTACAACCTAAAGGTGATCAGATATTTTTACTATCGTATAGGTAAATGTGATTTGCTACGCGTGGGGTAAAACAACATAACAGGGTAACACTGATCGAACGTTTTCTGCACAATTTACCGCGCGTGTTTCCCATATGCAATAAAATTCATGTTGGACTATATATTTACTTCTGCACACCTGACATGACCAGGTTGGCCGGGAGAGAATGCTCTTTAGCGTTAAGCCCGCCTTTTGTACATTGTTGTTTATAATTATGTGCAATAATATAAATAAATGTATTTAATATCTATATACTGACTACATACTACCTGTTTATATCTATAATAAAAATAAAAGAATGTATTAAATTACTAAAAATCTTAAACATTAAAACTAAAAATATTTAGATACTTATTTCACTTTATCACAATTTTTATTCTTAAAAGCATATCTACAGCTGTTTCAATTGTAGCCATAACACAAAACATAATTAAAAAAAAACAATATTTTGTTTTTAGCGGGAAAAGAATGCCTTCGACTTAAAGATCTAAACTGTAAAGCGACACTGTATTCTTTGAATTGTACAAAATAAAATTAGCAACATGGAATGTGAATTCAATATATTGCTATATTTAGAGAAAAGGCGTGCTTTACTTGACATGAAGAATGCATGTGAACATTTTCTTAATCAATTAGATGACAAAACGATATGGAAATTCCCACCTTTGCGATATTTGTTAGAAGTTGATGTCATGTATTTATTTGAGACATTTCCAGAATTAGGGGACTTTTTATTAAAAGAACCTCTCAAATGGCAAAGGTATTGTAGTGATATTCTGTATGCATGCTTAAAGTCATTAGACCGCGATTTGATGCAGCATGTGCAACCGACGCAAGTCGTTGTTAATATAAGAATTTCAAGCCTGCCAAGTGTTTTATACGACCAAAAATATATGAAATACGACAACCTAATATTAATACAAGGTTTGCTTATTGATATCTCTAAACCTACAAATTACGTATATCACTCGGTGTGGTGCTGCCCCGATGAGTGTGATGGAAACGAAATTATTCTTAATTACATACCTAAGGTACCGCCTAAATGTTACTTATGTAAAAATATTCTTTATGAAAACAGCGGCCTCAGGCGATGCGGAGACAAAGTAAAAGCTACGTTTAAGTTAAAGTACGGGCTACTAACAGAATCATTTACAGTTGTTGATGATCTAATTGAGAAATTAAAACTTGGAAGTAAATACGTTGTCCATGTTGTTCTTTTAAAGAAATTAATGTCTGTTTGGTCTCTAGAAGAGATGTTCACGCATCCTGCACCTGTAACGACAACGTCTCCGCCAGATGTTCAAGAATTGTACGACGCATGCGATGGAGTACCGTGGAAGTTTATATACTGTCTCGCGTCGAGCATCGGGGTGCACGTGTGTCCTTTAAATTGCTTTATGAATGTGAAAATTAGTATTCTGTTAAGTCTAGCCAGTGTTAAAGCTCATTTTCAATCACAATCGCCAATTTTGCACGTTTTAGCGACCGGATTGGACACCAGCCACGTGGCGCGCCTCATGACACAAGCTGCTGCCTTAGCAGATCCGTATACATCACTAGGAACATCTCAGAGTAGTGTGCCTCTAGCATTAACAGCTTCTTCGGGCGGAGTGTGCCTTCTTGCCTTACCCTTGCAAACTTACAGTCAGAAACAAATTCATTTAATATTATCATCAATAGAAAATGGCAAATTTTCACATAACTCAAATGAAATTACATTATGTTGTGCTGTTTGGGCGCAGGGAAAGGACTTGAAGAAAATTACCCTGTATAACGTAGGAAATGTGTTTGGGAACGTCTGTCGAGGCGACTACGGTGAGTATGCTGACGAGCTCGCTGATGATAACTTGCAAAATGCTATAAATCCACCAGAAGCCACTGCGGAAGAGAGACAAACTCTTCGAGATATTTCCATTTACTTGAGCATAGTTGCCGGGATGAAGGTAAGCTTTACAGAGAAGGCGGAACTTCTGTTACACAATTACTTCATGGCAGCTCGCAAGGAGAGTCCTAAAGCTGTTACTATCGGAAATTTAGGCGCCTTAATAACATCCTGTGCTACGTCCGCCAGACTGTGCCGTAGAAGTGTGGCGCACGTTCAGGATGCCATCTTCGCTATCTGGCTGCACATCAGTGGTATGCCGGAACAGAGGTTCGCCCCTGGAGAGTATCTAGAAACTCCTGCAGATATTAAAAAACTTGATAAAATTATGAAGAACTTCATAGATTGGTTGGAACAATTTACTGGTTGTCCCATTTAGGTTACTGTTCATTTTTTTCATTATTATAATTATACTCTTATTTAATAAGTAGCTTTAAAACTGTAATGTTACCAAGATATTTAATAAAACATTTCTTAGTACAACAAAACATATTTATTTGTTAATATAAAAATACATTTTTTTTATTGACTAGACCAAAAAAAATCAGATTTAATATACATTTTAAGTCTAATTTTATATTATCATTTAATAAGGCACCCTGGCTTACACTTAGGAGATAAATTATTGAAGTATTATACATTTTAAGATAGTCTCCCACTATAATTATAAAAAAACAACTGTTATATATTTCTTTATTCATTTTTTAAAAAATTAAAATCACATACAGTCTGTTTTAAGAGCTCTTTTTGAGACTTTAACTTTTCACATAACCTTGTATGATTTTGTCTCAATTTAAGGCTTTCAGAGATTAGTGACTTAACAGCGTCATCCTGTAGTGACTTCAAAGGAATACAATGGTTGGACACGGCTTCTCCCACTTTAAAGTCCCGTTTTTGAAATGAAACTACACTATACGGAAGTTCTGATGCATCTATTTCACGAAACTCTCCACTAATTGTTGACCAAACATTTTCAGAAAATTTCCCAATTAACGATGATAACTTGCTTTCTAATCTTTGTGTGTGCTCTGTTGCATGTGATATTATATCTGATATTTTATCAAATTCAGTATTGAAATCTTTAAATTTTAAAATAAAGGGCTGGTTTGGCAATTCTTGTACAATTGAACTTCTTAGTTTCAAACAGTTATAACAAATTTTCACCATATCCATGCAGTATCTCTCTTTTTCTCGGTTCCCATTATAGAAATCACTTTTTGTGTGAGAGATGAACATTTTGTGCGCTTCTATAAATATATTTTGGTAGTTATATTTACCTAAAAAGGCTTTCACATGAGATGAGATGTCCTCATTGCTTCTCCTAGCTGCAGATTGTAGCCGCACAGACATTTGTGACCAAGCTTGGTAAAGTTTCTGTGTTTCTTCAAGTAAATTGTCAATGTCTTTAAAACTTGTACCAAAGCAGTCCAATATGTTTCCATTTATAGCATTTTCTGTTACTGAACCGATAATTTGTTTTCCTAAATTTGTCATACTTGTCAATACTTCTACTTTGGCTAACAGTTTGCCTATATCCTTGTCTACATTATTATACTTTAACAGTAGCTGTTTGCTTTCCTGTTTTAGAGATTCTGCTCTAAATACAATCCCATTAATGAGTCCTTCATATAATTCCATTTGTGAAATTACTAAGTAAAATGCATTTCTGTAAAGATTTTGACTGTTTCTGTAATTAAACAAAGTTTTAGGATGTTCTAAGACTCGTTTAACTGCCTTTGGTACTGTTGGAATGGCAGCATCATCTACCATTTGCTTTTTATTATAAGCATATAGCATAATTGCCATATTTTCATCCCAATAATTTGCAACAATTTCATCATCACCAAGATAGTTATAAGTAGTTTGTGAAATTATAATTTGATCTTGTGTTGCAATTTTCATTTCCTCATACAACCAACACTTTAGGTCTTTAATTGTGGTAGAGTCATTAATCTCATAAGCAACCAGTGACAATGTAGACACAGAAAATATCTTTATAATTTTTATTTCAAGAATTTGTTCAAGTAGGCTGAACATTATTACATTACTAACAGTATTGGCACTTCTTCGTTCTGATGGTATATCAAAGGTCACTTTAGATGGGGAGTCACGGCCTCGTAATTTAGGATCCCATTCTAAAGCTAGCTTTAACCACTGCTCTAGATGAGATTTGAAAGGCTTTGAAATGTGATTTTCTGGATATATCTCATCAAAATAATTAACATCACCATGAAAAGATTCATAAACACATATGTTATCATGTGTTTTTTTTTTAACCAAAGGCATCCACTCAACAGGTGCCTTAAATGGTAGAAATGGTCTGATCCCACAAATAATTTCAAAAGCTAATAGACCAAATGACCAAAAATCTACAGAATTACTGTAAGTTTTACTGTAAAACAACTCTGGTGCTAAATATTGAAGAGTGCCCACAAAGCTGGCACATATAGAATTAGAATCAATTTCTTTAGCATAGCCAAGGTCAATGATCTTATAGGTTTCATTGCGGAGTGGTGAGTTTTGTTCAGTGGCTGTATTTTCAGGTTTCGTATGAACAACAATGTTTTCTGGCTTGAGGTCACGATGGGTTATTTTGTTACTGTGCAGGAATCGCAAAGCACTACCAATATCTCTGAGTATTTTACGAATCTGTATTTCCTTTAAACCACAACATGAATTAGCTCTATTTAGATGTTGTCTGAGGTCACCACCACTGCAATACTCCATGCATAAAATAGGTAGTTTAGAGGGATTAGCGGGACCCAGGCCTGTCACAAATTCCTGAGGTAATTTCTTTGTCCCTACTATATTTGGATGTTTGCAGGTTTGTAGCATTTCTACTTCTTTGGTCCATCTCTCTCTGTGTTTGGGCGTGAGTTCATCGCTCCATTTACACGTTTTTATAGCTAGCTTATCTTCATTGCTTTTATGTCGCCAGAGCACAACAGTACCGAAGCTCCCAGATCCTAATATTCTATCCTTAATCCAATCACCAATAAACACTATATCATCCATACTTGCAAATGCCTATCTAAAGAAAAGAACTGTTGCAAAGACTTTAAAAATAGTTATCCAATATTATATCTACTCTCCAGTATTGACTCGATCTTCTATATAATTTATAAATAAAGTTTAACTAATTTACAACTTACAAATTACCTACATTACATTATCTGGTCTGGATTTCAATGAAACCACAGACTAACAAGCAGCAATATCATAGAACATTAATAAGGTATAAATAATAATAGATTAAATTTCAAAATAATTGAAAAATAATTGGTCTAGTTGTGATAATTTAATTACTTAGTAAAGTCACAATCATTTGTGTAAAATGAGAATATTTAAAATTATGATTTGTAAGGAAATATTAAATTCAATAAGTAATCGCGACTGCACTGCATAAAGGTGTTTTTTTTATGGTAAAAGGACAAGGCAAACGAGCGTTCGAGTCACCTGAAGGAAAGTGATCACCGTCGCCCACGACCCCGTGCAACACCAGAGGTGCTACAGGTGCGTTGCCGGCCTTTAAGGTGGAGGTAGACGCGCTTTTTGAAGGTACCCATATCATATCGACCTAAAAACACTGCCGCGGGTAGGCCATTCCACAGTTCCGTGGCACGTGGAAGGAAATTTCTACGAAACCGCACAGTAGTAGAGTGCCACGTATCCAGGTGGTGTGGATGATATTTAAGTTTGTGACGTACTGTGCGGTTGGAAAATTCGGCGGCAGGTAACAGGTCAAACAGTTCCTCAGAACACTCCCCATGATAAATGCGATAGAGAACGTACAGCGAGGAGACGCCTCTACGCAAAGCCAAAGTGTCAAGCCTTTCACACCTCATTGGATCTTTAATAATTCGAACGGCTCTACGTTGTATGCGATCAAATGGGACAAGCTGATACTGGGGTGCACCAGCCCAGAGATGAGAACAGTTCTCCATATGAGGCCGAACCTGGACCCTATATAGGGCCAATCGGTGTTTTGGCGTAAAGTACCGTCTCGCTCTGTTGATGACCCCCAGTTTCTTCAAGGCCAACTTGGCCTTGCTTTCCAGGTGATCGCAATACTGGCAGTCACTCGAAATATTAAGGCCCAATATGCTGATACTGGGCGCGGCTGTAAGAGGGGTCCTGAAAGACTGGCGATACGATAAATGGGGTTTTTTTAGTGGTTTTTTTTTTATTTTTATTTTATTTAATAAAATTATACATTTACTCCGTCAAACCATTTAAATGGTTTACCGACGGACAATGCTCTCGTGTACACTTAAGGACTAAAACTTAACTTAATGATTAAAACAAATTTTACATTTAATCAAAGTTATGGTATGCATATACACACACA
>DWGR01000128.1:0-31817 GCA_018247715.1 Heliconius burneyi
GAAGCCTCTAAGAGGACCAATGGTTATTCTTTGGAAGTGTTACTTATATGGTTGAACTCGAAAAACTTTGATAGCGCGATTCAGGTTTAGGATTTTATGTGTCTTTTTCTAACCGTTATCCAAGTCCCGGAATGTTGTATTTTGGACAATAGAGTTAGTGCGCCGTGTCATTTTTGTTACATTTTTTTAATATATTTTAAAGTATTTTTTTCTATAAGATTTTAGACTTTCAAAGAAATCGTTAATGCAGTTTCTGATTGGCTGAAACTACTGCGTTTTATGTGTCGTCACTGGGATTTCCCGAACGTATTACACCATGTACGAGACAAGGTATTAATGATCATGCAGCTGTGGCTTAGTACTTTAGCGCTATACAAATAAAGTCTTAATTTGAATAAACTGCTTATAATATATTTTTGTATTTGTATCATGTTATTATTAATATGGATGAAGGCAACTCGCATAGAATATGTTATATTTAAAAAATATATACAATAAAATTATAAAAAAATAGTATTATATATAATTATTTATTATGCTTTTTTTATCTTCACGATCCACTTAGAGAAAAATATAGAAATAAGAAAGAAACAGTTTATTACCTCGAGTGGGATTCAAACCTGTATTTTGTTATTATGAAATTTGAGGCTGACTCTATTGATGTAATAAAAACATAATAATAAAGGGCATCATAGTGTTTGGCATTAAACGCGACGAAATGAAACATTTTCGTTTAATTACTCTGATAAAAATACAAAGCAAATGACATTCGGTGTTGAGTTCCGCCACTCAATATTCAAAATTGGACAACGCTGGACTGGCGAATTGATTTTGTTTAGGTTTCCTCTCCTTACACTTATACGTGGAAGACGACAAGAAACTATTATAATAGAATATATGACAAATGACTTAATCATTGTAAAACCTACAGTAATATAACAATATTGTATACGACGTCATATGTATCATAAATATGTACATAAAGATTTTGTATTTGATTGTAGTCTCCGTTGGGTATTCCAAAGTGAGTATGTAAGACTAAAGGGAGTGTACAAGAAAATTATGTAAAATTCTTATTTAATATATTAATGATTTATTATCAGTCAGCCATTTATTGAAGTTATCTTCTGAGCTTTATTACAGTCTTATTATGTTAATAAGTAACAATAATAATACAATTAAAGAATTTAATACCAGATATATGACTTTTACTTGATTATACTGAAATTGTTCATTTATTGCGCCATCTAACAAACTATTTTCAATAAACCACGCCGTTATCCTTATGAACTCAGTATTAAGTTCATTAGTCTTAAAATGCCTTACTGTTAACAGATGGCGCTACTTGCGCATTGTGTTGCGCACGCGCATACATACTTATTGTTATCGTGGACTGTACACAGCACAACAGTTTTGCCATTTTCCTGCTTATTTTATTATTTAATAATTTGTAATTTATTACACATTATTAGATTATTTAAAATATTGTGTACAAAGATTTTGCAAAGGTATACTAAGTTTGAAATAACAAAAATATTAAATTTAAATTTAATACATTAAAAAATAAATGGAACAAATTGAAATTATATTCAACATTTTTTAGAGTTATATTTTTTCCTTTAATTTACAATGACTCTACCAACATTTGGTCCGTTTCACTTTCTCATAGGGTTCTCATTTAGTTATCTTTATAGAAAATATATCTTTATTTTGCCCGTGGAGAACTGATAAGGAGATTTAAGTGATTAAAGGTATCAATCTATTCAGCTTAAAAACACTGTTTGTTCCCGACTTTCTTGAATAAGGCCTTATATGTATTATATGATAGACGAATCAGACATAAAAATACCAATGAACTATAAAGTCTAATATTAAGATTATCTGTCACCTTTCAAGCCAGAGATTTTATAAAATTAAAATGACTTTGTAATGAAATACATAAGGAAAAGCTACAAACAAAATATAAAATAGAAAAAAACTAGTTCTATAAATTCGACTCAAAATTTTTAATAATGTTTTGCTAAATACTACTTTTAAAATAATTGTCTAGACTTGCATTTAGAGTAAATTAAATAAGTAGTTTTCGCTTTCAGAGAGTCAAAGGGCAAATTATATTAAATAATTTTCTTGTACTAAAGATCGTTCATCATTGTTAAGTACATTGACCAGTTTCCTTAAAGGATTCTTTCTATTAATAAAAAGTTTAATAAATGAAAGAAAGAAAGCAAAGAATCTTTATTAAATTGCTGTCAACTTAAGCTTCTTAAGCTTCAAGCCAAGCAAGTGATATTTTCATATAATAAAATTACTATTATATAATAAGCATTTAATGATAATGTTTTTAGTAGTAATTGATATATCTGAGGTCATTTTTTACAATTGCATTTTGTAAATGTTTGGATAATTCATACACATACGTTGATGTGAGATCAGAGAAATTAAATGTTAGATAAATAACATATCCGATAATCTTGACTCCCGCCACTTAACACGCAATGCCTCCAAAATTCAGCAGAAAGAGGAAACGAAAGTATCTTAATGAAAAGGGAGTGCCTTAACATATCTTACTCAGTTGTTCAGTTCTTCCCTTTGCCTTCTCTGCTTTGTGCGGGATATAGCGTGAAGCTAAAAACATCAGAATATTAGTCACATTCTCAGGCATCCTAAAGCCAATCTTCTGTATTTCATATCTGCTAATATATCCCCATATATAAGCGGCATTTCTTTACCAGAACACCCAAGATCCTATGATCAAGATCCTATGATCAAGAGCCTATGATCTCAGCCCACACATTTACCATTTAGATTCAAAAATAAATAAGCAAATTACCATACAAATGTACCACAACCGTTAATATTTTACAAAGCTTTAATTTAGACTTACTAGAACTAGTAAGCACTAGATAAAAGCTTGACAATTTCAATATTAAACGACTATTATTCTATATTTTTACATAACCCGTTCCCCATTTTCCGCCGAATTCTGGAAGCATTGCGTGTTGAGTGCCGGAACTCAACGCCGCACTTTGTGTCAACTCCATAATGAAGAAATTGAAATATAAATTTAAATATATATTTCATTTTCTTGAATGGAGATTGAACCTACAACCTGCCCAGCTCTTGCGCCACAACTCGCCACGCCGCTACAAGTTCACGCCGGTGGTGAACCACACTTCTTTAAATGCCGGGGGTGGTAATGATCCAGTCGAGTCTGCCCATGCGTGTCGCCATAATAATAATTGGACATCAGCAACTAGTGTTATATAATAAATGGTTGGTGAGATGGACAATTAATGAGCTCTTAGAGTTTCGACGGGCGTCTGTCGAAAATATCCAACTTTCGTACAAGTCACGAACTTACCCTACGTCTGCCACCTAAATTAATATTTTTTTCCTCATGTTATTTAATTTCCCCACCTTTTGCATGTTCGTTTCAGTATAGTAAATCCCACACTTCATTGACTTCCGTAAGTCAATATGAAGGTGATATATGAGTGATTTTCATAGTAGGTATTGGATCAAAAGGTTCAATGTGGTAAACAACAAGGTGAGTACCCGGTAAGTAGAGATATTTTTTTTTTAATTTTTTAAAATATTTTATTAATTGAGTACGAGCCTTTCCATTTAATTCCCTAATACGTTGTACTAATAATTTACTTAATGATTAAAGTATTGGCTCATTACTCTTATTGATTTTAAAACTAACTCTATATACATATCTCTCATAGTTCTCTGTTCCTGATCCTGCTCTCATGTTATAAAATTATAAAACAAATACTTTATGGGAAAGATTGAGATAAAACTTTAGAACACTAAAATATTCAATCAAAGAAAAGAGCACTCTAACAATTTCCATATCGTAACCAAAACCAAATTATAATAGATTACTTATAGATGAGTGACATCTAGTATATGATATTATTTACGATTCTATGACATTATTTACAGGACTCGAGGCCATTCGAGGACTTCAGAGGGTTTAGGGCCTGAGTTCCTTTATGGTACAGAAAACACTGCCCACTTTTACTAACTTTTCTTTAGTTTTCAGTGCAAGTTTCATCGCGTAATGATATCTTCACCTGATTGAACCTAAATTTAGTATTGTCATCCTAACGGAACGTGATGTGACTACTGATTGGGCCGTGCGTGAGTAAGTAAATTAAATTATAGCTTTATCAGAGACTAAATATACGAGTACCTACTTGAATCTCACGAAAAGCGTTTAAAGCATGTTAATTGTGTTCAATGCACAATTAAAATACATTGTGTGTTAACGGTAAAACGTTTATAGAAAATACCTATGTAAAGAAATTAATTTCTTTAATCAGAGTAGACAACGTTCGGTTTACTACTCTGATTAAAGAAATTAATTTCTTTACACCTAGTGTTAAGACACTCCGTTCCCCAATTTCTGCCGAATTCTAAAAGCATTGCGTGTTGAGTGGCAGAACTCAACGCTGCGCTTTGCCTCGACACCAGAACGAAGAAATGGAAATATAACTTTTTTGGTCCCCGTCCCCTAGTCAGAATTTGCACTTTGAATTTAGCATAGTACGTAATAAAGCAACTTATAAAGATATTATTGGTAAAAATATAGGAATTTGAATACCTCTTGATTAGATTTAGTTGTAAGTAAATTTTATTACGAGATAATATATTACAAGCAAATTGAAAATCGCAAAGTCGCAAACAGAAAGCTAGTTTTGTAAAGAATTCCAATATTATTAATAATTAGCAAAATAAATTTAAACTGGATTCTCACGGTGGTAAATAAATTACTTGCAATTTCTCGTCCTGGTAAGAACACAAAGCGTATGAGTTTCGCCACTCAACATATAATGTCTCTAAAATTGGGCAAAAAGTATGGAACGGTATGTTTTAGTACCACATTCCTCTGCCTACCCCGCTATTGACGGGATACAGCGGGAATTAAAATATTGTTAGTATTCTCTTATAAAATATTGTTTCACCAAACTTCGTTATAATTTTCAAAAAAATCTTAATCTATATAGTGAATTTCAGTTTCGTTGATCTCGTCTTATGACTCCGCTATCGCACTTTGCAGATTAAATGTTTCGTTCGTATCTTATTTTTGCAAGTTTACAAATTTTAATTTACTATAATCTTAAGTTCTTTGAAAAGTTAACTTTCTGTGCTTTGTATTTTTATTAAGTTCGTAATAGGAATATATGTTGTTTAGTTGCGCCACACAGTATGCAGTGTTTCAAATTAGAGCGGAAAGTGATCGATGTATCCTATACTTAACCCAGTTTTTTCTACCTACCCTACGCGTGAAAAGTAATCTGAAAAAATTAAACAAACTGGTTGTCTGGAACATACTCGGCTTTTACTTTTTAATCGTAGAACTGGCGTTCATAGATTTTCAAACACGTTATCACGTCAAAATCACAAAACCATTTTTTATTTCATTTTCATATTTTCATCTCTTTTAGATCTTTCAGTATTAAACCCATAGTCTTATGGTGTTTAGTCACTCTGTTCCCTATTTTTCACCAAATGTTCAAGACATTGCATATTGTGAAAATCTTAACCAGATGTTTTAGTTTTTTAATTGAACAAGGAAAATGAATATAATTCATTACCTTATACAGAAATCAAATCCGCAACCGTTGTGCTTATACTACCGATGTGCCTCTGCATCGCGATGCCCTCACTACGATTCGATACCAGTGTAAATGATAAATTTGCATTAAATGAATATATAAGAATGATAGATGCCGTCGCGACAAGGAGCCCAAGGAACATGCAACGCAATGGTTGTGGCTTCAATTCCCACTCGGAGAAGTTAAATATTTAATTCTTCGATTTCCTCCCTCTGGAAATGGATGATGAAGCGTTACTACTACCCTTCCCTCTGCTTCCCTTCTATATGTGTAAAGTACAGCGTGGAGTTAAAAAAAATAAATAAAATGGTAAAAATATAAGGCTGTTGCGGCACATTGCGATCCAAAGTTAAAGTGAAACCATTGCATACACGTTAAAACATTTAATTAAGCCATTACTTCGGTACTTTTTAAATGTAAAATATTAATAAAAATATTTGAAAAAACAAAAACCCCAACTGCATAAAACTCAAGTTTTAGTTAGGATTCATTACCTGTGTACCTTTTTGAAATCCTCGCATTGAGCTTTTGAATTCGATACCCATATTGTGGTATTCGAAACCAAACATTTTTGTTTCACTAAGTAAATTTCCCGCCATGATTTTTTTAATGTCATCTATCTAAGAACATTTGTGCTGTTAAAACGAATCTAACAATATCTCAATTATGCGAATCCGTTCAGCGGTTCTGGAGATATGAGGTAATAAAGAATATTACATACATAAATACAAGATACGTGCGAAAAACATTACCCTTCCTTAGCAGTCGAGAAAAATAATTATAAAGCGAAGTGATAATTGCAAAATTATAATTAAAACTAATGCATAATCAGCGCGACGTCATATACTCGTACTCGTATATCAGATTAAAAACGAATCATGGCATTAGACTCGGCCTCTACGCAGTATCTACAAAATTGGGCAATACGACGGAATCGGAGTGTCTTAACTCTAGATTTTCTGTGCCTGTGAAATTAAAAAAAAGAATTTACTTTGTCAATTTTATTTATACAAAAACATTTTCATATAAATTTCACTCACACTACAAATATATTTAAACAAGCTGGCCGTTTCAGTCTATCCGTGCCATTTCTGTCGGAGCATCTATTTTTCTAATCCAAACCAGTTTGATTGATGGACGTCGTTTTTGATCGCCTCTTTTCTATTTTGTTTTATTTTGTTTCGTATTGACACTATCTAGGCGTCATAGGATAGGATTTGATTCTTATTATAGGGGACATAAATTTATTTTTAAATTTTATTATTATTTTTGAATTATTCTAATATAATAACTAGGTAGGTAATGAAAATTTAGTGTCAAGGCATAACGTTTTCTCCCTCCAAGCTCCAGATATTGTTTGGAGGGTGGCGGAATTCAACGCCGTACTTTGTTGTTGGCAAGGAGTTAGGAGATTAAAAAAACAAAGGAGATTAAAATTTATATATTTTAATAATAAATATTAATTAATTAACAGAAATAATTATTCATTCATTCATTAAAATGAGGACTTGGCAGTATAAATATACATCATACATACATTTGATAAGCTCCTAGGCTTTAGATCTCTGTAAAAAAATAATTTATATTTTTCCTATTTGTTTCTCGTTAAAATAACAACGTATACAATATTCCTGTACAGGAATTTCCAGCTACATAATGAGCTCAATGTCATGTAAATTGTAACTTTTCTTGTCTTTTTTATTGTAATGTTTTTATTGTTCATAAGAATTTTAAGAAGATTTTCATTTCCCCACTCTATTATCAAATTAAGATCACAGGGGCACACGCGTGTGAATGTAAATACGATAGGTTGCGGGTTTGATTCCCACTCGAGACGCAGCCACTCAACACGAAATGCCTCCAGAATTTGGCGGAAAGCGGGGAACGCAATATCTTTACACTAGGTCTTCCGGCATGTAGGAGTAAAATCTACATGCGGGATACAGCGTGAAGCTGAGAAAAAAAATCATAAGCGAAGCTGCGAGCGGCAGCTCGTATGTAAGTATAATAATGTCGAAAACAAAGTAAAAATAACTTTTCGTAACTAATTACATCCTTGACCACAAGATTAAATATAAGCTTTTATACAAAAGGGAATTGAAGCAATATTATATTTCATACAAATGTCTAATTATCATCTAGATGTTGGTGTAAGTAAAAACTATTTCTTATTTCAAAATGAACTATCCATGCTGGTTTAAAGTAACCTCTACTATTTTAATAATGAATTCTCTTTTGTGTGAATAAAAATACTTTTAGATTAATTCTGTTGTCTCTAAACATTTTTTCTTTTTTTTAGTTTCACGTTTTATCACGCACTTAGCAGGATAGATACAGGGAACTACCTAGTAGACACTCCGTTCCCATAACGACTCTACCGTTCCCAACTTACCGGGGAATTCTGGGGGCGTTCGTGTTGATTGACGAAACGCCCCCAGAATTTAATATGCTCGCGTGGGAATGGAACCCACAACCTGTCGCGATGCTTCGTTGTGTTGACACACTTGCGCCACTAGTGGCCTCATAGATAATAAATAACATTCTGATTTATTACATTTAATTGACATTTTAACGGCACTTATGCATGTAAGGACATAAATGTAACCGGTGCCGTAAAAAGTTGCTCTTTAGCAGCTTTGTTACTTGAACCTGTTATTGTTAGATTTTCTGTCCACATTCAACAAAATCTATAAAAAGCAAAAGAATAAAACTAAAATGTTCGTGACGCGTAGCCTATTTCAGGCAAAATGTCGAATAAAGGCAAACAAGGAGTGTATAACAATAAATAATACACATCACGTATCAAAGAATTCTAGAGACAGTTCGTAAAACGTATACTACATTCCTGCATATACGAGTACAAAGCAAGAGAAAATTGGAAATATAAAAATGACACGACAAGCGAAATGAGGGACGACGCACGTTGAGGAGCTACTTGATATACATTTTTCAATTTGAAATGGGCAAATTTTTTCATTTTTAAATTTGGGGTCGTATTGGACAGACCTGTGACCGGTGTTGCGCAGTGGCAATAACGTCGGCCTGGACGTGACGGTTCTAGATTTGGTTCCCGGTTGAGGGAATGAAATGTTTTAATTTCATCATTAATATGTTAACATAACATTAGGTTTCCAGATTCCCTTTGCCTACCCTGCTGCGTGCAGGATACAGCGTGATGATATGAAACAGAGATATCATCTATATTCATGTCATCGTGGCAGAAGGTCACAGCTTTAAACTGTAAACGCATCGGTTATGAGCTTGAATGTACTCTGGAGAGTTAATTATTTTAATTTAATGGCTCTGGTAACAACTAAGCAATAGATGCCGTGGCGTTGAGTTCCGTCAATAAGTCGCCCGTTCAATATTCCACACTACTATAAGTAATACCTACAACTAAACTAATTTTTTCATTAAAAATCCTTTCCTGACCAATATAGTTACTTCATAATGGAGCCCTACGCTACAATTAGTGTTTATTCAAGACCGACGTCCAATAGAAAACTTCTTAATATGTATTTCATTAATGAAAACCGTCCGGTACCACTTTATAAAATCTTGACACAAAAATGCTATATTGATAAAAACTGTAAAACTGGATAAGAATTAAGAAAAAGAAAAAGCCGCATCAATCTTGTTTTATTTTTTTATTTTTAAGACATTACTGGCTGGCTATTATGTTAGCTGGCTATGTTCCGCAACTTAACTCCGCCTTTAATAACTAGACCTGGCAACCAAAAACAACGTTTTAAACAAAATTAAATAAGTAGATATATAAAAAGACAACGATGTTTTCTTATTAACTTCTTGCGCAACATCTCTCTGCCTCGCGCCAAAAGAAATCATGAAATCTCGATTAATTACAAACAAATTTCGTCATAAATTTAAGGGTTTCATATCTCAATTAAAAAAAGGAACCCCTACAAGATAACTTTTTAACCCGTCCGTCATTTCAGATCACAAGGAGATATCAAAATGAAAAAAATAAAAAAGATAAAAAAAAATCTGGTCTACAGTCCTTTGGAGGACATTTAAAGTCAATGCTATCAAAAAATTCGACCTAAAATTATCTGTATGAAATGCAACACCTTATTAAATACTATGACAATTTATGAATATTTCCTAGTAAAAAGTTTACAAGCTAACAACTATTATTTATTTCATACATAATAATTGCAAAATAAAGTTTGTCAACTTTTATAAGGTATTCGCTCTTACATTTGACCTACAATCTTGAAATAGCAATGGCACCCTCGGTGGAAGATTCCGACTCACACTTGACCGGATATTATATAAGACGGGATATATTTTACACGAACGTTTTAATTAATTTTTATAATGTACGGGGGAAAATCTAAAGGAAGTCTATAATAAAAATAAGTCATTTCTGTACCGGATATTTAATGTCGCCATAGACGTTGTGTGTTAAGATAATTCTCTTATAGGCTTCAAGACTATCATGGCACAGCGGCACATCGTCTGACTGTAAGCGAGTTGGTTGTACGTTCGACTCATTCTAGGGGAAACAAATTTACTCGGGAGAATGTAGTTTCATTTCAAAGCAAGAAGCAGAGTGTCTTAAGATAAGATCCCTCCGCCTATCCTACTATGCGGGATACAGGTTAAAGGTAAAAAAAATAAATAAATACACTTACATATGTATTAGTCCGACTCTGTAGTTAAGTGTTGTTCAAAGAAAATTGCAAACATACGCAATCTCAGTGTTTCTTGTAACGACCCACTCGTCCCATAGAAAAGCTGATAAATTACTTCAACTGTACAACAACATTATACAACTTAACTACACTTTTAAATTAAACTACATCTACTGAAATCTTATTTTTTTTTACTTTAATACTCAATATTTCTTACAAGATAGAAGAAACAAAGTTACAATATTCTAAAGAAATATTTCCAGCAAAAGTTCGCTAGAACAAATAGTTTTTGACTTTTCGGACTTTACAAATTCTCTACTCAATTCAAGTCAAGTTTCCAAACTCGCGAGTTTGTTTTCGGGTGATTCTCATGAAATGACTTTATATTATGCTAGTTAGTTATTTATTTGATACTGCAAAAAATATTTGAAAGTATTATGTTTAAGATGCATAACATGGACAGGACATTGTGTCGCTACGCAGTCGTGGTGTAGGGGCATAAGCGTGCGACGTAAAATAAACATAATTTAACTTCAAATAAAAATCAAATCCATAGCCTTATTATTTCTAGTCAGGTGCTGTGTCACAAGTATAAAATTTATAAAATTTTATTTTTTCATAGAAAATTGAATCTGTAACCTTCAAAGCACACATCTCAACCACTAATCCAATACATAATTAAAACAATGCAACAACATAATAACTATCTTACAAGCAATTAGTTAGGACGACAAATTAACAGATGTTTTAGAAGTCCATGATTGATCGACCCGCTTGATTGATGTCATCTAACGAAGTACGGCAGCGAGTAACCGATGAGTGGTTTAAATTGATTCAGTGTACATTTTTGCTTTGTAATGCTTTAAAATTGATTCTTAATATTCACTTAGTAAGTACCTATAATTACATGGGTACTTTATTTAATATTTCATGTTCTCAAGTAGATATCAGACTCACAATTTGTCGCTTTTACAGGCGCTTCGTGCCCCTGTACTACGATTGGCCTCAACAGGGTCATGATATTAAGTTATATCTGCCTTCATTCTGTTATACGGGATAAAGCGTGAAGAAAACCTAAGAAGCAGGAAAATGAAAAAAAAGAATTTTCCCTCACGGGTACCGAACTCGCAACCATCGCTTTAGCATAGAAGCTTGCTTTAGCTCTGCCTTTTTGTCAAACTAATAAAATTCTAACACCAATTTCGCACAATCAATTCCATGAATCGTTAATCCTGTATTTAATGTATTTTCGATTGTATGTAATAAATAATAATAAATGTAAACGTGACAGTTTATGGCTTTGATTACTACTGAAGACAATGAAATATTTAAAATGTTTATTTCTTCGCTCTGGAGCCAATACAAGGGGCAACGTTGAGTTCCGTTACTCAACACAGAATTCAATAAAAAGTTTGGAGTGGAGTATCCTTACAAGGATCATTTAGGCAGAACACCGTCTGCCTACCCTGCTAGATGCAGAATCCAGCGTGAAGCTATAAAAAGATTCAATTCTTCAAGAAATACATTACATATAACAATACAGCTAATTAAAATATCTAAACTAGCAAAACAAATCAGAAATTGTACGTACTATATAGAAGATAGCAAGCCCTAGGCAGTGGACGTTAGCAGTAGTTATTGTTACAAACTATATAATAAAGCTCAAGCTCAAAAGTCCCTTCATTAGATTGGAACGAGCTTTTGTTGTACATGCTGATGGGGACGTATGTTGGGGAAGCTAATTATATTATGTCGACATTATAAAATAATTAAATTTAATTAAAAATTATTTGTTTGCATTTGGTTAAGGCTATAATATATGGTTTTCTTATCAGAGATGAAAGTTTTATATATCTTAATATAAATTAATATAAAAATATAATAAAAACTACAAAAACTCTCCTGACGACGGTACAAGCTTTCCACCCATCGGTGACTGGGGCTCCAGAGTAAGGAAACTCTCCACAGTACACACTGTCTCGAGCAATACTGCCTTCTGCATCCGATTCTTGGTGTAACATTACTTTCGTTATTATTAATTAATTGCTTTCGTTGAGCAAAACGAACTAAATAACTCGGTAATGTATAACAACATGTATGGGAACAATTTACGACTAACAAAAGTTTCATATAAAACTTGTTTCAACAAGTTACTTCCTGAGCTCCCTCTGACGAACGGTGAAAGGCTCCTAAATAGATGACCGAAAAGTTTTCTAACTAAAAGTATGTTAAATTGTACTGCTGACACTATCTTCCAGGTTTTAGGTTCTTATATTTTATTATACTGATTAAAGCCGTCGTACCTCGATAGCACAGCGTCTAAGCGTAAACCAAATGATCTTTGTGGCAACTCCTGTATTCGTATTATGTACTGTACTGTATTGTAAAATAGACTAATTTTACATACAATAAAGTTGGTCTTTGAGAAAGTGCAACAAAAATAGTGCCGCTTTTCATTCTTCTCTCTGGGAATATAATATTCTCTTGTGTGACTATAAGCGCAACGGGTTATGTGTGCGATTCATATTCGAGGAAATTAAATATTTACTATATTAATTTCTTTGCTCTGGTATAGATTCAAAGCGCGGTGTTGAGTTCCGCCATGCAACACGTAATGCGTCTAGATCTTGGCAGTAAGTAGGAAACGGAAGGAACGTTAGGCTTCATGAAGCTAATAAAAAAACCTTAATGATAAATTTGTCACAAATTGCACGCAAATTTTCAAATACTAACATTAAAGAAAGGAACGATTTCATATTAATTTCTAGAACCAAACAGGTATTCATGGAAAGGAAATGAAACATTCGAATGAGCATACTGCTTAATTGCGGGGACGACCTACATTCCTGGCTGTGTTGGTATTAGATTAGTTATAAATGTTGGCCGAAAACATGTTGTAAATACTAGATGTAATAGTTGGCACAAAAAACAGTTATCTAATTCATTGTAGACAACTTTGGGTTCAAATTTGTTTAAGGGAAATGAAAAAATATTTTTATTTCACTGCTCTAGCCAAGCAAAGTCTTTGTTGGGTCACGTTATTTGGAACTTTGGAGCTGGATCTCCTAAAGAGAGGAATGCGAAACGAAGCTGCGTTAAAAGGCTGCTTCAAATATTTAAACAAACAAAATTAATTGAGAATCAACTGAGATTATTATAACAAGAACTCTCAATGCGATCGTTGTAATCATATTATCGACTTATTGGGAAAGATTTATGTCCGTTTACTTGCTATTATCACAGAATAAAACGCTGCAATTTTCGGCAAATTGGGTTGAAAATGGGAAACAGTGTCTTAACACTAGGTTCAATTTGCCAACCATTCTATGCGGGAAATGCGAAAATCTTCTTTTTTTTAGGTTCACGTGGTATTCTCCGCATATTAGAGTAGATAGAGGGAACCTGGGAACCTATTGTTAATATACTCCATTCCCAATAATACATTTCCGTTTACCAGTTACTGCCGAAATTCTGAAAGCATTGAGTGGCGAAACTCATCGCCGCGCTTTTTTTTGTTACTAAATCGAGAAAATTATATTATAAAATATTTATTTTCCTCGAATGGAAATCGAACCAACAACTTGTCGTTTCTGCGCCACGACTGGCCTCAACAATAACTTTAAGTGGTATTATCTTACTATAACAATCACTTCCTCTTACCTAATGTGATATTTAAAGGTACTTCACTCTACATGCGATAGTAACGTTTGAATTGAAGAAACAAAGTAATTATATAATTGAAGCCAGTCATGGCGCAGGGGCACAATGTGTGTGTGAAATGAATTATTGCATTAAATATTTTCTTGTTCTTTCTTCGTGCTGGTGTAGAAATAAAGTGCGGTGTTGAGTCCCGCCACTTAATACGCAATAGGTTTTTCAGAATTTTACGGAAAATGGGGAACGAACTTTCTTGACACAAGGTTCCTTCTATTTACCATGCTACATGCGGGATACAGCGTGAAGCTGAAAAAAAATGTTGTGTAGTGGCATAATTTAAATTACATCATAATTAACTCACCGTGACCCAGCGGCATGCCGTTTGACTGTACACGCAACGGTTGTGGGTTCGATTCCATTTCTTCTTTATGGTAGAATACAAAGCGCGGCTGTGCTGAGTTCCGTCACTCAAAGCAAAATTGTTCCACTGTGCCACAATGACCTTCACCTTACATTCTACAATGTAATTTAGGATTGGAACCAAAAAAGATTTATGAAGTTTTAAGTCATTTTAACGACAAATAAAAAATCGTATCTCATCTCGTACCTGATAGACTCATTAATGTTCTCGCGATATCCGCCTCAAATTTTTAATGACGTTATAAAAACGCAATGTGTTTACATGTGGAAAACGAATATAAATTTTGAGTCAGTAATCCACATACCCTATAAAATAATTCCGTTACTAAGCTGTACTAAGCTTACGCATCTGATGAGACTACTTAAGAAAGCCTGAAATTAACGCCAGTTAGGTTAAAACACTCAAAAAAGATTTGTTAATCTCGAAAATTAGGCGGAAAATGCGGAATGGGATCTCTTATACCTTAAGTCTCTGTGTATCCTGTTATATGTTATATATGGCGTGAAGCTAAAAATAAAGCTAAAAAATAGACTGGTCCATCTTATCCATCCATCAATAAATAATATTGAGACCAGTCGTGGCGCAGTAGCAGCAGTACAGTCGTATGACTGTAAACACGACAGATTGTGGGCTTGATTCGCCCACAATCGCAAGGAATTGAAATATTTAATTTTTTCATCAGATCAACATATCAGAACTTGCACCTACGACAAACACTCACCGTTTCATGGTAGAGCTATTGAAACAACCATAACACTTCCAAAATAGCTATTCCGACTATATTAATTGGCGATACCAAAAAATGAATAATGAACTGTTGCGCGTAATAACATTTCCTTTGTTTGATTTATGCGGACTTTTAATGTTCCCGAATGTACTCGTGGAGCTTAAAGTTAAAGGCTTAGTGTAAGTTCACTTTGTGTAGCTTACCGAATAGCCACGTAGTTTCTTGTTCGTACGTATTTTGCTTCAACAGTCAATTAGGTTATTTGTCTGTTAATAATATGAAAAAAACTTAACTTTTTTTAACTTTGTATTTTCGACTAAAATGTGGTTTTAATTACCTTTATATATGAATATAATAAAGATATAGTCTTTATTTTTTGCTTCACGCTGTATCACGCACGTTACAGGATTTGCAGAGAGAACCTAATGTCAAGACACTTCATTTGTTACGTACTTCCCAATTTTCGTATTGAATGGGGATTTCGTTATGATTCTCCACTCCCCACAAGGTTTCCTCTGCCTACCCTATTGTTCGCGGGATATAGCGTAAAGCTAATTTAAATTTATTTATATCTAATGCCATACAAATTTCATAAAAATTTTATAGAAATAAAAATTAAATCAGCTTCACGCTGTATTCCACACACAGCAGAATAGACAAATTGAACCTAGTACTCCGTTCCCCACTTTCTGCCGAATTCAACAAAAACTCCGCGGTTTGCCTCGACACCAGAGCAAAATTTTATAGAAATTCCAAAGATCATAAATAAATTAAACTATATAAGCCATATTCGAAGATAGTAACTTTCAACATATCTAAATGTTTCGGCTCCCCGAACTTCGTTAGACGCAAA
This sequence comes from Heliconius burneyi, assembly GCA_018247715.1. NCBI lineage: Eukaryota > Metazoa > Arthropoda > Insecta > Lepidoptera > Nymphalidae > Heliconius > Heliconius burneyi. The sequence goes on from DWGR01000128.1 coordinate 15,938, forward strand.
GTGGTTATCATTTTGATAGATTTCAGAATATCATACGGCAACTTAGTAAATCCCTTGTTGTTTTGAACCAACTATAACTCAACTTTGGTAAAGTTGCAGAACAGTTATCATTATAAATATTACAATCCTTTTCTATCCTAGTTTTATAAATGAGAAAGTTAGTGAGGATGGATACTGAACAGGTTCGTTTGTGCTTATACATTAGAAGCACATAGGCTATAATTTATGTAAGCGGGCGAAGCCCTGCGTTGATAGTAAATTAATTAGGGATTTTTAGGTAAATGAAATAATTAGGGTACTGTACCTCAAAAAAAATGATCCCTTATAAGATACCTTATCTCGAGACACAAAGCTGAATTTTATATTAAATATACAATACTATAGAACATAGACAAAATCAAGTTTTTATATAAACCCAATCAAAAGATATGAGACTTTACTCATCGTGTGTGTAGCAATTTGTATGATATTCACGGCGTGAACAAAACCTCAGTATACTTGCCGTCAACCTACAGCTACGAAATTTAGCACGAAATCAGAACTCACGATGTGAAAACCGGAAAAATTGGGAAAAAAAAAATAAAAGTGAAAACCCTCGGAGCGCAAATCTGAATTGCAGCTGACTGGTTTTCTTTTAATTTTAAATAATAAACATTCTAAAGACAATAAAGTTGTTTTTTAAATAGCATTTGAAAGTAAGTTTGAAAGTTAATTTATTCATCCACTATGAAAAATGTATGATGTAAGTACCTATACGTAACGAATAACTTTTATAACTCCTGCTTTTTCATACAGGAAAGTAAATTTTAAAGTACTAAGTATATTTGCTATTTGCAAGTAGCGCTCTAGTTACAAGACTTAACGCCGCGATATGGCGTTAAGTCCCGCCATTCAACACGTGACGCGCAAAAATATGGCAAAACTGGGGAACAGAGTTTCTTACCACTCCTTTTTATAACAGAATATAGCATGAAGCTAAAAAAAATATACTGCTAAAGTTATGTTAGAAAAAATCTGAACTAGACGAAAGCGGATTTATTGTAAAACTTTTTGACGGATTCAAAGCGGATCAAAATTATTCAGATGGTAGTATAGGCAAGGCAATATATAAAAGCGACGTTCAATAAACTTATTAGAAATATATATTACAGTGAAAGACTTTGTAATGTATTTTTATTACATCAAAAATCCAATCGCTCCACCGAGTGAACATTATCGAACCCACGACCATTGCAATTGTCGTCAGTTAATATATTTTACGTGTGAATTAATCGCTAACTCTTTCTTCCTATTCCAAGTCAATTTGTTTATCTTCACTTTAACTAGCTTCACTACTCGGTATCGCGCTGAGTTTATCGGTTTGGCCTGTTGGTCGGTCTAGTTTAGCGTGAATACAGTACCAGTGCATTCTCCTCAAGCGAAACTTCATTTATTTATCTTTTCTACTCTTTTTGTTGAGGCAAATATTTATGTTTTTTAATGACACTGCGTCATTAGTAACTACGTTATTGTAATTATTGTATAAATTAACTAGTTTTAAAATAAAATATAGCTACACGGGAGGTTTGAAAACAAAGACTAGGTTTTGAAAACCTCCTCCTTGAGGTATACTTCAGTCATATATGATTTTTTAAAGGTCTCAAGCTCGTTCCTGCAATTTTTTTTATTTTTACTTTAGTCATGTAAAGCATAATGTAAAAAAAAGGCATTTTCCATCAGGTATCAGTAGTTCCTGATATTAGCGCGTTGATCCGAAGAAACTTCTCCAGCTTATAATATATGTGTAGATGATGAGGCTTTAATGATAAAAAAAAATTTGAAAATATATTTTTTATTATAGCATTTATGGTATTCTCCATACTGCCACATAAATTATCTTTATATATAAAGATGTTTCTTTTCTGCGAGTTTTTAAAGAATTATAAACTTTGCATTTGATCAAACGATGATCTCTAGCAAAGTTGTTATGCATGAGCCCACGACGCTTGCTTGACCTGAAGCTTGAAAATTAATTGAATATTTTTGTAATGTCTTCAAATTTATTTTAGTTGGTAGCGTAGCAACGCTCGGATCGTACAGCTAGTAAACATCATTCGCGAAATATATATGCGCGTATCATATGAAACCACGACGTGTAATTACGTGACAAGTATATATAATAATTATTCCAATACGACACTTCCTTTGAACATCACTACACTACTATAATAATATTATAATTATAACATCCACGGCCACAGTGACGGTACGTCATTAGCGCCTCGCGACGGAACATTATCGGTGTTTGTTAATTGAGTACTCCGGCTTCCAGATATGAATCAATGTAAACTCAGTTAATTAAATTTGTGTGATTTATTAGAAATATTTTTTTAATTTTTTAATAATTATTAGTTATATAAAGTTTGGTCATATTTATACATGGTGATGAATTGTTGTGAAGTGGGAAATAGAGAGTATTTCCTCTTAATACTAAATTCCCTCTGCCTCAACTCTATGTGCGGGATACAGCGTCAAGCTAAGAAAGTTCAATTTATCATTATGAAGTGAAGTGAACTACATGAATGTAGATTCGATTTTTTCTTGAGAATATCTATTTATCAAGTAGGTACGATGTATGAACCATCCATTTTACCCATACTGATTTTTTTGGATGGAATTTTTTTAGACCAATTAATCGTGTCTCACACCTTAAACAGGCACAGGAAAATTCGTGTGCCGATTCTTCTGAGTGAATCGGTGGTAAATTATTTTGAAAAAATGAAGCTTGTTTTTCTTATTTGAAATAAAATTATTTGAATTTGACTATTACAGAAAACCTAATGTTAAGACACTTCATTACATACTTCCCGCCCAATTTTTGAGATATTGTGGCGGAACATAACGCCGCGACGGGTATTTTAACATGATTTAAATATACTTTTTAGAAAATGTATAAAAAATTAACGTAGCGTGATTTGAACTCGCACCTCTTAAAATCCGTCCAAGCGCTCTTACCGCTAAGCCATATGTACTCATCTACATTCTCATCGAGCTACGTCAAAATTATTATACGCCATGACACCAAGGCAGCGTGACGTTGAGTTCCCCCAATCAACATACGATGCTTCGAAAATTCCGCGGAAGTGGAAAATGGAGTGTCTTAAAACTAGATTCCCTTCCCTTCCTTCCCACCGTGCCAAATGTGGTAGCATAACACCGTAAAGCTGAAAATAAAGTAGTATAATGTGAAAGAAAAGTAAATTTTACAATACAATTTATTTAAAATGTAAACCACCCTTGATCTTCCACACAATATACCACAAAGCACTGAAGGGTATTCTTTTCTTTCACAATACGCATTGTTTTTTCCATACATAGGTAGGCACATCATTAATATACCATTTTATAAAAACCATAAATAAAAGCCCTAATGTGGGCTCACATCTGAATTTTTCAAAGAGATAACGTTTCAGTAGATATGGTCTTTCAGAGACAAAACAGATTTTTAGAAATCAAGTTATATCTGAAGCTACTTAACTTCGAATGTTACTTAAATACTTTAAGCGTTAAAAATAACTGAGTTGAAAGAACTAAGCGAGAATCGTGTTACGTTACTTTTAAGTTACGTTTAAAAAAAACGCTATAAAAACATCTACTTTTATTTTTTTTCAGATTCACGCTGTATCCCATAGATAGTATTGTACAGAACGAAATTAATGTTAAGACACCTCGGGGCATTACATGTTGAGAGGTGGAACTCAACGACGCGTTTTAACTCATTACAAATAATTTTTATTGTGTATAAGTTGAGGCCCTTCGTGGCGCAATGGCACAAGTTTGTAGCTGCAAACACAACTGATTGTGGGTACGATCCACACTTGAAGAAATGAAATATTTATTTACATTTATATTTTAATTTCTTCGATCCGGTATCAAGGCAAAGCGCGTTGAGTTCCGCTACTACCACCTTACCACTAGGTTCCCTCTGCCTACCCTGATGTACGCACTGTATCCCAATACAGTGTGAAATAAATTTTACAAAATATAAGTTACCATTTCCCAATATAAATAAAATAAACAATCGATATGCATTCATGAAACTCGAATAAATTGCTAGAAAGAGAATTTCATATCCAATAAAGCACGTTCCATTGAATATTTTTTGCTGTTATTAATATAGGGGTCGTTCTGAGTTATGCTTTTTCAATTTTAATTAGTTATTTAAGAGCAAGGCAAGAGCAAATTTAATTTTGTTAATATGTGAATAATTGTGTGAATCTGTCCAATTATTTTATAAATTAAATAATTAATAAAACCCTTTCCTAAAAGTAAACTACATCAATATAGGTTCATCGGTTCGGGAGCTATAATGTGACAGACATGTCTATTGTCCATACAGATACACCAAACACAGACACGTCACATCTATATACTCCTCTGTTTGCGTCGGGGACAAAAACCACACTGTTTTTAAAATATATACTTCGCAAAAACAAATGAAAACTATATTCTCGTAATTAGCACGCTTAAAGTATAATGAATCTGAATGCTTACTAATCCTAAGCAGAGAGTAGAGCCGTTTAGAAATATTGGCTGAATATTTCTAAACGCTGCAGTCTGACCTATATAGTCGTATAATGTTAATCCACATTCTCATTTAATTTACCCTGAAATTATTGATAGATGACCTGGGAAGCGATCTCATTACATATCAAGTATATCTCGTTAGGTACAATCATTAAGCATCAGTAATTATGCATAAATATAATAAAATCTCGGTTAAGTGCGAGTCGGGCTCACCCGCCGAGGCTTCCGTACTAATTTCAGAATTGTACATCAATTGGAACGGGACTTATAAAAGTTGTCAAACTTATTCATTCTTATTTACACACTAATTTAGTATGAAATGAACTACAAATATAAGTTAGCAATGATTTTTTTCTGCGAAAGAACGATAAATTTTAATTTTTACTTTATTTCATTTATTTGTATTGTAAACGCTCACTTTGTGTCAAATTGTATAACTATAGTACTACGGAAAGCATCCTAAGTTACACCATAATTGCTCGTATCTTTTGAATTCGTTAACTTAAAAGTTTTATTTTAATATGTGCCGCAATGCACTACAGACTTGAATATTGAATGTAAAATTTCAGCTTGATACCTCCACGCTATCTCAAGACAATTGGTCTTGATAGACAGATATACGGACAACAAATTGGTCTAATAAGGCTTCCATTTTAACGTTTTTAGACACAGAACCCTAAAAAAGAAAATAAAATGCTGAAAACCGCGCTAAGCGGAGAATAGTGAGTCGGCAACAGATAACAAAAGCCCGGAATAATACCAAGTAGAAGAAGATAAAAATTACTGAACTTTATATTTATCAAACATAACGATACATGTATAAATATAACGTAATAAGAAACAAAAAATGTTTTCATCATTAGTCTTATTAATAGTAACACAACGTATTGTAATACCTAGCAATTAAGACTAATAGCGGCAAGAACGTTAGGACATTAGGCGTCATGTGGGCCCTTCATGGCGGCCTAATATGATTGGCGTCATTAGTGACTAAACGATTGTGGTTTGGTCAATGAGCAAAGAAAATAGTGATGTATGTCTCCGTTTCAACTTCGCAGTGTAATGTTTACAGTAAGATGAAATTATATTTTAAGTGATTGTGATAGCACGCTCTATATTGATTGTTGTGGCTTTGATGCCCAAACACGGGAAGAAATTATTTTTATTTCTTCGCTTTGTCAACAAGTTGCTATAAAAAACAATTTAGGCGTTCCTGTTATATAAATGACATCGAATTATCATTTAATATTATACAATCAAAAATCTGAGACTCTAGACGTTATTGCGTTACAGTTATCATTAGAACATCGTTACGAAAAAGTTTATTTATTTCTAGAAAAATTCTAGCTAAAGTAACTCGTTAATATTTTAATCTTTAATTTTATCTTCAAACGTCGTCTACAGGTAGCTCCGGTTTCCACAGCGAAATAGGGTAGGGTAGGCTTAGATGGTATGGAGTTCGTTACGCCTAATCCTTTTAATTAAAATAGGTTTACATTTCTACCAACAAAAAGATTTGTATTTTGCAATATCTTGAAATTAATCGGACACTGGAGAACGAAGTGTCTTAACACTAAGTTTCGTTTTCCTACTGTGCTATATACGGGATATAGCACGAAGATAAAAAACAAAAAGAAATCCACAATTGTAGATCCAACTCACTTAGATCATGTGCAAAGACATCTATAAATTTCCAAATGTCTTCATTCGGTTAATCTGAAATGCGAATAAAATGATCATTTAGATCGCGATAACTCGATTATCTATGAACTGTTGTCGTAGAGATAAAGGACTTCAAGCGTTAATTGACTTTCGACTCAACACTCGTAACACTACTGCACAGGAGGTGCTAGATTGGCATGAACATTTTACATTAATTAATACATTTTAAAGTGACTTACATCTGTTTTTAGCTTTCCATGTTTAAAATTATACAAAATAGATTAATATTTATTTTTATAATACAATAACAAATAATAATATAGAGGCAGTCGTGGCGCAGGGGCACATGCATGCAACTGTAAACGTGAGGTTGTGGGTTCCATTCTACACAGAGTGATAAAATAATTAATATTTTCTAAATATTGGCGTAAAGCATGGTAACAAGGTAAAGTGCGGTGTTGAGTCCGTCCACTCAACATGTAATTACTTAAGAATGGAGGAGGGAGTCACTAAAGTATCTTAATGGGAACGGACATAATATGCCCGTTGCAGTCGACTATCATATAAGGTTTTAAAGGGTACACAAGTACCCTGTTAACTGTAGAGATATCAATTCTAATAATTCGATATGACTTTAAAAAATATGATTTGTAACTTTCATTATTTCTAATAAAACTCCAAGTCAAGTCTCTTGCCACGGGAATAATAATCATAAATTCTGTTTCGGAGTAAGACAGCCAAAATTTTTGTTTAGATTCGACTTGAAGGTATTATCTATTTTTCAGCATTACGTTTTTCCCGCTTGGGACAGGCTGAGAGAGATCACAACTGAGAGATACGAAGTAATACTTCATGTGCGGCTTAATATAGAATGCGATTATTTACTTTACTATTTTTACACAAAGTGTTGTGGGTTCGATCCAAAATGAATATTGAGTATTTTTATATCTTCGTTCTGGTGTCAAAACAAAGCGTGGCGTTGAGATCCGCAATACTGCCTCTAATGACTAATGAATTCGGCAGAAAATGGAGAACGGAGTATCCTAACACTAGGTTCTCTCAACTTACGCTCCTGTGTATGGGATACAGCGTGAAGCAGAATTTTATTAATTTAATATTTTTCTACATTGACCTAAATACTTCCTGATACTTAAACTTCGCGTTTTATTTTGTTTGTTCTTTTTTAAAGCAACAAACCTTTTCGCTTCGCTTGTTACTGGAATATAACTTAATGTCGTAAATGAACACAAAAAAGAATATTCTTAAAGTAAACAAAAAGTAATAGAAAGTATGAGCAGCACCTACGTGCACTGAAAAGCTAATATTATGAAGCTGAAAAGTTCGAGCTTACAACAACAGAAAAGTTTCAGCTGGAGTTATAATGCGTACAGGAAGCAACTTTAAATTGAGCTGCTTTACAAACTCTGGAAAACGGTATACGTATTAATCTATTATCGTACTATCATAATATGTTATATGTGTGTTACATACTTTGTAAGACAAGAAAGTACTAGTTTCCACGGAATCACCATGTGAGCACCAGGCACATTCAGTTTCAGAGTGAAGAATCCAGAGCAGTGTCTTGGGCTTGGAACCCAAGTATAGGTTTAAGGGAGACCTATCAGGTGCGTTCATCTTCACTTAAGTTTACCTTGGAGAATTACCCAATTTCGAAATTATTGTACCAGTGTTGCTGTCGAAGTACGCTCTAGAAATGAATTGGTAATTCAAATTCCTTTCAACCGCAAAATAACTACTATTAAGTTAGCATTTACTAATAGATATGATTATTTTTTAGTCGGAAATATTGTTTCAATGAGTTCGTTTCATTAAGTTTTGATTTGCCTAGCAGTGATCGACCATTAGTTATAATTTATATAAAACTCGGCTTCGTGTTATTTTGAATAAGTTACAAATATTCATAATAATATACTGAAACTACTGACAAAGTAACTAACCTGAAACTGTATATCTTTGATTTTTACAGCAAAATCTTTCCCGAGATTCGTCTAGATGCTTTCCTATCTACAAATTGTGGGTTTAAGAGTTATATCACTTTACATCCATGTAAAAACTGGTCACATATAATAAATACAATCATTTAAATACACACAAACACAAATAAAATAATACAAAATCCTTATACCATAAAAAAAAAAAAAACAAAAAGATTAATATAAACGACTAAGAAAAAAAATTTTAACTTTCGCCATTTAAGCTCATCTAAAAGTCTGAAATACAGTTATTTCTTCTTCTGTAGCGAGTATAATGTATTTATATAATATTCTAAATGTAAAAAGTTCTTTACAAATTGTATCCATTATGTGTTGCCGCGCTGTCAAGTGGCACGTCGCGTGATAACGTATGAAGACGCATACGTGACTTTATGAAGGAGATTTCTTATTTAGTTAAGAAGTCGATCTGGTGATATGTTGGACATTTAGTGACAAAATTCTATTGATTAGTGATAAATTACTTTCTGTAAGTAATTGTTGGTATAAAAACGAAATTTCTCCAACATTTCAAAAAAGTAATTGGTTGATTCAATTTTAAAATTTGAGACATCTTGGTGCAGCAGAGAGAAAATTTATATATGTTGTATTCTGAATCACTCTCGTTTCTGAAATGTAATTAGAAAAATTACTTTTAGTTTCATCTTTTACTGGCTTTGTCTCGGACATCACTCGAAGCAAAACTAATAGGTTTTAATGGTATAATAGGTTAATTAATGATAGATTTGTCAGTAGTGTAAGATACTCCGTTTCCCATTTAGATACTTCCGTTCCACACTTTCCGCCGAATTCTCGAATTCTTCGAAATTTTGCGTGTTATTTATTAACAATAACTTTTTTTTATTATGAGTGATTAAATCTTAAGGCCGTCCGCCCATCCTTCTGTGAGCGGTATACAGCGTGAAGCTGATATGAATACATATGATTTTTTGAAATATATAACACTTTATGCTTTGAGCTTGGTTGGTAAAGTATTCCGCATGTAGTAGTGTAAGCAGAGGGAAAGCTTGGTGTTGTGAAAGTTTAACTTTTCAGTTCCCTAGGCACTGCCCAAAATTATTATTAGACGTAGTGTTGTAGAGCCACGGCTGCCTCGGTAGTAAAGATAAATACCATCAAGATAGTATCAGCAGGTCATTTCACTTGATAACTAGATAACTATTAGGTCATCTATTTAGGAACCTTTCACCGTTCGTCAGAGGTTCACAAGAAGTAACTTGTTGTAACAAGTTTTATATGAAACTTTTGTTAGTCGTAAATTGTACCTATACATTTTGTTATACATTATCAAATATACGAATTACTTACTACTTTGTTCGTTTTGTCTGCCTAACCAAAGTTATTTAACCTAAGATTGTTCATTCTGAAAGTTCAGGACTAATTTAAAATTTTAATATTGATCTTTCAAGGTTGAATTTTAGTTCAAAAATATAGCTTTATAAAGTAGCATCACTAAAATACTAGAGTTCTGGGTTAGAAGAAAGAGTGCGCATTCACAGCCACAGCCACCGTCGGCTTGAACCTTTGTACCGCTATGAGGAGGTATTTTATATTAATTTATAGTAAAAAAATCCTTTTTGATGATAAAACTATATATTATAGTCGCAACCAAAAACATACAAATAAATTTTAATTAAATATAATTATTTTATAACATCAACATAATATAATTAGCATCCCCAGCACACGTCCCCATCAACATGTACAACAAAAGCTCGTTCAAATCTAATGAAGGGACTTTTGAGCTTGAGCTTTATTATATAGTTTGTAACAATAACTACTGCTTACGTCTACTGCCTAGGGCTTGCTATCTTCTATTCAGTATGTACAATTCTGATATATTGTGCTAGTTTAGACGATTTTTAATTAGCTGTACTGTACATACATACATACATAAAAATTATAGTATTCTTCGGGTAAATTGGATTTTTTTTATTATAGTTTTTTGAAATTGTGGATATTTAAGTACATATACCTAAGCTACCACTCAACACCAAATGCCTCCAGAATTCGGTGGAAAGTGGCCAAAGCCCAATTCTGCTCTTTGTCTTATTACCAAAGCGAGGAAACCTAAATATTTTTCCCCGAGGTTGACCTAAACCAACAATCGTTACGTTTTCAGTCACACCATGTGCCGCTGGGCCGACTGTCACTACTGGTATTGTGTTTAGTGATAAAGGTAATATTGTAAGTAAAATAACTGGGCACTTGGTTGTCAGAGGGAGCCTAGAGTTAAGACACTCTGTTCCTCCCTTTTTGCTGAATTCTGGAGGCTTTGCCTGTTACGCTGCACTTTCTCTCGGACACCAGAGCTAAGAAATGGGAATATAAATTTAAATAAATATTTCATCTCCACGAGTGAGGATTGAATGCTAACAGTCGCCAGGCGTTTTACAATCCTACACCACGACTGACGTCATACTGATTCACAACAAATGAAACACGTCACCTTCTTCTAAACATTAATATAAATTTGTCCATTCTCAGTCGTCTTTACTTTTGATGAGATTAAATAAAGGACTACTATTTAAAATTTAGCAAATGAATATTATTGTTCCTCTAATAAAGGATCCATCCGTCTCTCCTAATTGAACCGGTGGCATTTTAATTACGAATTCTAGTCCGTACCAAATAACTTACATTTTCACTGTCGTCTTATTGTTTTCTTTTATTTGGAAACAGGTTACGACAGGGCTATCGTTATTTTGGTGACAATAACGCTTTATCTGAAAGAGGAAATCGTGGTGTAGTGACTTTGAGCGCTCTGGTTGTGGGATGTCAATGTGCGGCGTTCAATTTCACCATTTGCAGAAAACTATGAAAATCATTTTTATCTTTTTTTTTCTAGAATTTTCATTCTAGAAAACGCTTATATTTGTTTAATAAATTATAGTTATAGCATATTTAATTACCTAATTATACTCTTTTTGTTTAGCTTAAAAATATCTTAATTTAGTATTTTTATAGCACACTCGTTGTTAAGGGAGACTGCGTAAAAATCTAAGGCTGCATCCCTGCATTTTACCACGTCGCTGATTTTTTTAATATATATTGTATAAACAGAGCGCTGTATTTGCTTGCATCGTTTTTGTATCTAATATATTAGAGGCCGTCGTGGGGCGGTGGTGTAACTATTAACACGACAGGTGTGGATTTGATTCCTACTATGACGAAAATTAACTATTTTCAGTATTGCAGTCCCACCCAGGTAAGAAGTCTGTTGGCACAAAGAGCATAGCTCTTTGTTGCGCGGAGCGCAAGCGCGGAGTTGAATTATATCACTTAACACGCCAAATCTCGGAAATTTATAGAACACAAAGTTACTTCTGCTATCCCTACTAAATTTATTCAATAAATTTGTTATAAAATCTTAAGATAAATCGCAGCAGTTCAAGTTGTGAGTTCAAGTTCGAAGAAAGTGTGTTAATACCCAATTTACTAAAAATATATAAAAAGTTAACAATTTTGAAGGTGCGTTTCTCTTCTTTACAAAATTAACTCGCCTTTTTTATTGTTTTATATGTAAATATAAATACATTTAAAATGTTACGTGCAATATCTCAAGATATTATAACATAACCTTCTTTAATATAAAGCTTTCAAAGAATCCTGGCAATATCAAATAACTAAAATAATACAAAGAAATTTCATGAGAATTATTCGAAAACAAACTAGAGAGATCTGAAAGTCGACTTGAGTTGAGTCGAGAATTTGTAAAGGCTGAAAAGTCAAAAACTCTATTTGTTGTAGTGAACTTTTGCACGTATAAAGGAATACTGTAACTTTGTTTCTACTATCTTGTAAGTAATATTGAGTTTTCTATTAAAACAAAAAGATTTTAGTAAATATATTTTAATTTAAAAGTGCAGTTGATGTCTAAGTTCAATATTTATGATTAAGTTAAAGAGTTTGCTTGGTTGAACTCTTTAATCTCAGAAACCACTCATTCTAAGTGATTTTTTTTCTTTGTTGGATAGACAAATATTATCCCTTTAATAATTAATTTTTAAATAAATATTTTTTTACCTTTTTTTTCATTTTTACTATATATCCCGTATGAATTAGAGTAGGCAGAGGAAGCCTAGTATTAAGATACTCAGTTTCCCGATTTTTTTTATATAATACGAACATTTACCTGCTTCCCTGCTATTTTATATGAAAATAATGAATATTTATCGGATGCGGATTTCTTTTGGAAGCTAATTGTACGGGAAAGTAAATGGCACATTTAAAAAATACTTAATCAAGATTTAAAAATACGAAACGCTCTTGACGTGGGTTGAAATTAAATATTACTAATGAACCGTACAGTAAAAAAAACTTTGAATTTTTTTGAACAAAAAATTATACATATCAAATAATTATATTTTTTATCTTATATTTTTTTGGTTTTTTCTCAGGTTCACACTGTCCCCGCATGCAGCAGGAGCGGCAGTCAGAGGGGACCTAGTGTTAAGACACTCCGTTCCCCACTTTCTGCCGAATTCTGAAGGCATTGAAGAAATATAAATTTAAATAAATATTCCCCGAGTGGGGATCGCTTTGTACCCCTGCGCCACGACTGGCCTCAATAATATAGAAAGTGTTTTAAAAACCTTTATTTATTATAAAGTCAGTCCTTTACCTTAAGCATGTAATCACAGGCTAGTATCCGCACTCCATGGACAGACTACTAATACTCTCTACTACTCTCGTCGGTGGATCAGCCTCAAAAGGTACTAATGGCCACTTTTGACTTCGTTTCCGTGAATTTTACGAACCTAAACCGCCAAAAAATCGGTTGCTCCCGTTCCCATAGGAATTTTTACAAAGCCTCTTTTATGGCGCCACTCTATTCTCCCACATGCAGATCAGGGTTCCTTCGGATTTTTTAATTTACACATTCTACGCCGCGTAGTTTCGGACGTAAGTCTCACCCACACAAGTAATGTTACGAGCTTATGATTACAAATTGGAAGCAGTGCAAGGTTGAATGCCACATTTAATTTAACCAGATTGAGAAACATCGTTGTAATTATTTATAAGAAGTGATCCGCTCACAGCTTCTCCCAATTAAACTATACAAGAATTTGTTGAATTATGTGAATTATGTCATCAATGCTAAAATCATTATCATTTTAATGATATTGGCACTTTGTATATATTAATAAAAGCCCCAAATAAAAAATTTCTCATACATCTTCCATGTACAGACAGCGATCACTTACAATTATATATCATGTGTCATACAATTCAACGCGATGTTATAAAAATATTAATCTTTTGTTCCCTCAAGTGGGAATCGATTCCAAAACCGTCACGTTACAGTCGCACGCTAGTGCCACTGCGCCACTCCGGCCACAGGTCACTACTATAATTATTAAAAATCCCGAATCGACCTCAAATTGAGAAATGTAAAACCTGTGCCCATTTAAAATTGAAAAATGTAGGTATATCAAATAGCTCCTCAACGTGCGTCGTCCCTCATTTCGCTTGTCGTGTCATTTTTATATTTCCAATTTTCTCTTGCCTTGTACTCGTATATGCAGGAATGGAGTATACGTTTTATGAACTGTCTCTACAATTCTTTGATACGTGATATTTATTATTTATTGTTATACACTCGTTGTTTGCCTTTATTCGACATTTTGTCTGAAATAGGCTACGCGTCACGAACATTTTAGTTTATTCTTTTCTTTTTTATAGATTTTGTAACAACTGACAGGTTAAAGTAACAAATTTAAATCGTTAGCATCTACTAACGGCTCCGGTTACATTTCTGTTCTAAAGTGCCATTAAAAAGTAAATTAAATTATAAAATTATAACGTTATTTATTATTTATGAGGTCACAGGTTACGCGGCGTTGGGTTCCATTCCCAATCGAGAATATTGAATATTTAGTATTTTAATTTCCTACCAGAATTCAACGGAAAGTGGAGAACAGACTGTCTTAAAACTAGGTTCTTGGGTTCCTTCTGCCTGGGATAAAATGTGAATTAAGATAAAAGTTTAAAAAAATAAAATTTTAAAACATAATGGATTTAATTTAAAAGTATTTTATTCACACAAAAGAGAATTCGTTATAATATTAAAATATATAAATTTTAGTTTCTTTTTATCTCCCAACTCCTTGGCAACAACAAAGTAAGGCGATAAGTTGCGCCATTCATATTCTCAAATAAGAATGAAATCTACACATATCAGACATTTCCCAATTACACTCTGCCTAGATAGCGTCAATACGGTGTGAGTAAAATACAAAAAGGGCGATCAAAAACGACGTCCATCGATCAAACTGTTTGGATTGGAAAAATAGATGCTCCGACGCAAATGGCACGGATAGATTGAAACGGTCAGCTTGTTTCAATATTTTTATAGTGTGAGTGAAATATGTGAAAACGTTTTTTGTAAAAATTAAACTGGCGAATTAAATTATTTTTAAGAATTATAAAAATTATAACCAAGTTTGGTTTGGTTTGGTTATTTCTTTATCTTTACGCTGTATCAAGCATATAGCGGAATAGGCAGAGGGACGTGGTGGTAAGACACTCCGTATGAAAATAAGAGTTGATTGATTATAATGGCTATAGATCATTCGTATATTTCTTACAGATGCACCTGATACGTATTTTATATTAGACTATGAAATATTTAAAAAAGAAACACTCAACACCAAGACACTTTTGATTTAATACTTTTTTAATTTATCATATTTACAGTCGCATGCTTGTACCGCTGCGACCCACGACCAACTTCTGATGAATTGGCCTTTAGCGATTAAAGTTTATATTGCTCTTATTTTCTTATATTCAGGAATACCTCTTTCTTGCGTGATCGTCTTTAACTAAATTATTAGTACAACGTATCACGGAATTAAGTGGAAAGGCTTGTACTCAGCTTTATAAGCTAATAGAATATCCCAGCGGGGTTCTCTTACGATATGGAAATTGAATATTTACTTATATTAAAAAATAAAACTTTAAAATATTTAAAACAAAAATAAAATCTCTCTCAACCTCCTGGGGGGTCACCTAGTTTTTTACCATATTGAACCTTTTGATCCAATACCTACTATAATAATCACTCATCCATATATCACCTTCATATAACGAAAACTCCTCATTTTCATATCAAAGTAACGTTTCATATAACGTTTCGAATTGTAAACATAATGTTAGTTTAAATGTTCACGCAACGTTACGCACATGTTACGAGTTTATCGCTTTGAATAGTATTGTTACGGATCCTTTAAGGGAAATATGTTTTGAAATGGTATTAGAGTATTCAGTTATTGTTGATTTTGCTTCAGAATGTTTGAGTGTTTTAACATACATTTTAAATAATTCGTTTCCATGGCGGTGGAAATTGAACCCACAACTTTTGTAGTCACTCACTGTGCCTTAGTGCTGCGACGGTCTTCGAAATTGGTACATCCTATCAAAGGTGTTTGAATAACAGATATAGTTGTTTTATAAGTTAGCTTCATGGTTTTCAAAACCCCAATACAATCTTAACTTCCACAAAGCCAATGGACCAAATAATTTGACTGAAATATATTATAATACAAATAAGAATTTATCTTAAGACAAAACAAATCAAAATCTTCCAAGAACAATGAAAAAGAGCATAATTAGCTAAACAAATATCGCCTATGTAAGAG
>DWGR01000129.1:0-31791 GCA_018247715.1 Heliconius burneyi
AGATTGAGCACTTCCACCCTTTCGAGCATATAGCTCTTGCGCTCCACTCTGCCGGCCAGTAAAGGCAAGCCAGAGGCGGGGGATAGATTACAATTCCCCTCCGGAGGACTCAGGTCCGTGGGGTCGCAACTCCCCAACAGCTTGCCACAAGCTGCCCTGCGGGTTTATTATTATTATTACCTCACCGTACCTCACGAGTACCTCACACCCAACAAACTATACTTCTACTTAGTTTGTTCGCCGTTACCGAGTTCATTGTTGAGACTTAGCAATCGTGCCGCTTTAAATCTTTACAAACGGCCTTTAAAATGCTTCATATATTTCACAAAGTGCTTTTCCATTATGTACTTAATAGTATATTAAAGTATCTTCTATTTTTTACCTATTTTATAACGACTTATGAGTTAGGATGAATTATTATTATGACAAATGAATTCAGAGTATATGTCATTATAGCAATATCTTTAATGAATTTACTTAAAAAAATATTCGTATATTTTGCTAATATTTATAGATACGTAAAGGGTTAAATATTCTTAAAATGCCTAATAACTAAACGTTTGTTATAGTTAACATGAAAATAAGATTTGTACTTCAATGAAAATATTTGTTTATCGAAAAGCTATGTGACTATATCGAAATGTAACATTTCTATTGTAAGTTTTAATAAATAAATAGTTGCTTAGTTTCTCCCAGATACACAAGTGGGTGGACATCTCGGTGTATTGATACAGCGCCTTTGATGGAATAAATTGACAGCCATTATAAGACTTCGGGCACTATTATGAACTATGAATTAAAAGGGAAATTATATTATTTTAGATAATCTATTTTATTTCTTAAAAGATGGAAATGTAGTTACATAATAACCTAGTTGCTAAATATTATAAATAATGTTTTTCCGAAAAGAAAAACCGACTTCTAACAACAAACTAAAAAGTAACAAAATAATTGTACAAAGATTTTATAATTTTTTAAAAAATATATATTTTAGGAAGCATTTACCTTTCAAATAAAAAAATCATCAAAATCGGTTTACCCAGTCAAAAGTTATGAGGTAAGACACATAAACAAAAATCCCGTCGAATTCATAACCTCCTTTTCTTACAGAAGTCGGTTAAAAATAACGGTAAACTGTTGTAACATTCATAATTCATAATTCATAATTTGTAAAACAATAACGATACTGTTACAGTTAAGTTTAAATACAAGTATTAAGTACTTTCAGCATACACACGTTTCTCCTTCATAAATGTTAACACACTCTACAATGCTTCTACTGGTCTATACAGCTAGTATGGAAAACAGAATATTAACATAATAAATTTATTCTGAAGTTTTTAATGGACTTGCATACATTAAGCACTCCACTGCATAATCAATAGTGATGGCCGATCTAATAAGAGTAGATTCATTTTATTTGCATTTAGTGCGACCTTACTTTGCTTAAATAAATAGAAAATCAGGTTGTTCTTGGCTATTGATTAATTAAAAGTTATGATACAATTGAAAGTATGTTACTACTATGTTATAATCTACAAAATTGCATCTATTCATCAGATTTCAATATCGTCTTCTTTTACGATTTATTGGCATTCGTCATCGTTGTAGCCACTGATTAACATTCCTATCTTATAATATTTCTTGTGTGACTGAACTCAATGCCTCGTTTGAAATAAGTTTGATTGCGCAAAGTGGAGATAGAATTCAAAATTATAGCGATTAAAGAGAGCGCTACAACGACTACAAATAGTTCGAAGGGCAATTTATTTTAAAACGTTAAACTAAAGTAATGTAAATCGTTCTATCTTACTTTATACAAAGACTGAAATTAAGTAATTTACTATGTTTTAAAGTACAATTTAAATAATTTTAGAGTCATTTTCCCATGGTGTCAAATTTCTCTTTATATAAATAGGAGCAAAAAAAGCTTTATGGGTGTACTTTCGCTACACAAATCTGTCTCGTTCTACCGTAATCAAGCAATTTAACCTACACATTAAAAGTGATAACGGAACGTGTCTGAGCATAAATTCAAGTGGGACTATGTGTTTGTTAAAAAGTTTGCACTACGACGACGCGGCATACAGTTGGAACCTCTTTAATATTTATAATAAGTATCGTTAGTAACAAAGTTGTTATTTTGATCTATGATAAAAATAATAAATAAATAAAGTGGTGAGAGATACAAGGTGCGACCTCGGTTCATCTATATTTTTTTTTTACTTAAACTATATAATTTCACAGACGGAGCCATGGCAACGTCTTGAGCTCAGCGCGTCACAGCCAGGGGGGCTGCGCGCGTCCTGGCGCGTGTTGCGCGTAGCAACACCGGTGACCGCGAGCGGGGCGCTGCGCGTGCGCTGCGAGGCGACCATGCGCGTGGAGCCGCCTGTGGTGAGAGAAGCAACCGCCACCGTCACGGTGCACTCGCGGACGCTGCTATCCAAGTATGTTGCTAATGGAGGTATGTATTGCTTTTTGAATATAGTTAATGTGACATTGACATGACGTGACATTTACGGCCTGGCGGTGTTCCACTGCGCCACGACGGCTCTCATGAATAATTTAATATTTATTATTATTTTGTTGCAGGTATATTCGTTGAAAGCAAAAGCTTTAACGTCGTTTTGATTTGGATTCTTAGAGAAATATCAAAGGTAGTGAGCTTATGAGGCTTGGTTTAAATATATTTCAAGTGATATTAGAATAAGTGTAGATAAAAGAACGGCCTCAATCTAAGATAGATAAGAGCCACAAAAATAATCGATATCAAAGTCGATGCATTTAACACCTTAATGGTAGAAATACGATTAGAGATCGTTACTATGAAACTGACAATCAAAGGGAATTTTATTCAATATACTCGTATAATAGAAACCTGTATAGATCACAAATATTGTATAAAGTTATTATTTTTTATACGTTTCAAAATGTTGTTTATTAAAATATTCTCAAATTGTGTGTGTCCACATAAACAATTTATTAAATAAATTGTATTAAAATGATGTTATTTAACATTATACGAATAAATTTAATCTCAAATTTTAAGATAATGCTCTGACGTGCGCAGGTATGACTGAAATAACTTTAAGCTCTTATAAGTTGTGAATTTATATTATTTGCCACCTCATATTTTAATTTTATGTTTATTGAATGCATTCAATTCAAATTAATTAATTAATGTCCGGAAATACCAGAAAAATAATAAACAAAGTGTACTCCATTACTATATATAAAGTAATAGAGATTACTCTATACTGACTTACTATATTTTTTCGTTTTAACTTTCGCGTTACTAAAAAATTTTTAAACACATTATGTGTCAAGGTTTTTACCACTAGCATTAATGAAGACCCCATTTTATTTTCCTTATTATTTGATGTTTTCACACATTTTCATATTGTGAAATATTTATGTTTAAAAGTTCGTAAAATGACGCTGTATTTTTTTCTATGTCCTTAAATTCGTCAAAACTAAGATAGTACTGTTATATTCATATAGTTAGAAAGTGCTTTTAAATTAATTGAAAAGGTGATCAGTGGCTTCTAACTAAAAAAAAAATACACTACCGGAGATATGAAAAATAAAATTACTAACATACATATATTACTTACTACATCATATATTTTTTCATACAAATCTGTCGCCAGCTGTCGCCATAACAGTCTATCATACGATATGGCACAGGTCACAGAAAATAGGTCATATTTGATTTAAAAGCTTCTGCAGGAATATTTCAAAATTATTAGATTTACTAAAAAGTGCCAATTGAAGTTATTAAACTCTTGCTTAACTTAATCCATATTTTTTAAATGACAAATATAAACAGGTGTGCAATAATTTTAGAATTGCAGCTTTCTAAAAACTTTTGTATAGTTGTTTAATTCTTAATATTATCTATCTATCTTACCATGGCTAGTAACATAACATATAGATACACAACAAGATTGTATAAGATTATATTAAGTAAAAGTTCATTTGAGCCTTACCTTTAAAATTATTGTTATCTAATAGATACTTTAAATATGTATAAATGTTAGGCGTTAATCTATGGCTGTGTTTCACTTAAGATTATGTAATATTTTGCACAAAATCATCATTTTATCTTTAAGGTACAGTAAATCGAATATTTATTTTATTTTATTCATTAAATTAAATGTGATGCGAGAATAAATTATGATATAAACGTGTTGTATTATTTTTTAGCCTTTTATATCTCACATTAAATAAGTAGTTAATATTAATTGAAAATATTTATTGAGGCCGTCGTGGCGCAGCGCACAAGGGTGTGACTGTAACGTGATGGTTGTGGGTTCGATCCCTACTCAGGGAAGTGAAATATCTATTTACGTTTCTATTTCCATTTCTTCTAATTTAAAATTAAGTACATGTTACATGTTGAATTTGTTACGCTTACTCGTATAAGAAGCCGCAATATCGAGCGCTTGGTATGCCACGCGACTGGCAGGTTATCGACTTTATCGATTTTTTATGTAGATTGTGTGGCAAGAAAGTTTTAGAATTTCAGTTTCTGATACCAGAGAGCTTCCCTCTAGAGTAGTCTGTAAGTCTCTACATTAAATCTTAGTTAAGAATAACTTAAAGAAAAATATAAAATTAGAAGATTTTTGTATTTCTGATGGAAGCATAGTAACTAAATGTAATATATAATTAAATTACCATTCAGCTGTCATGATACAAGGAAACAAACGACAATTTTATGATGCACAGGCAATTTATTGTAAAAGAAAATTTAAAAATTCAATAATTAGGCCCTAATAGAGATTAAATAAGACAAGTTGCTCGAAGCAATTTTGACACAAGCATATTTCCTAATATATAATTGTTGTGTCCCTGCACGTGACGGGTAATTATAAGTTTCAGTTTCAGTGAAGTACGGCGCGGTCCTCGCAATTAACGGTATCGCTGTATAGTTCGCGCTGTACATTGTTGGTCCTAGTTTAAGAGCTATAATTTTGATTAAATTTAAGCCAGATTTTAATAATTTAGCACATCCATATAATATTTATAAATAAATATTATATATCTCTTATCTTATTCTTTTACAATTTCAACTTAAATCTAGCAATATTCGAGACTGAGTGACTATTTAGGGCTTCAAATTAATAAGATATATAGAAGTGATTTGTCAAACAGTACCATGTCTTCCTCGATTGTTTTTCTGTCAGTTCTTGTAAATATAATATTCAAAATATTCATACGAATTATGAAATGAAGATATAATAATGATTTCCTTTTATTTATTTATTTTAATAAGATGTTTAATGTAACGTAACGTTTGTTCATATACATATAATCATAATTTGTGGCCGAAAAATATCTAAATAGTCCAGTCCAGAGAGAGTAATCATGGCGCGGGGGCACAAGTGCCTTCATAGCGGCAAGTTCGAGTCGTTCATTGGATTCGATTTAGATCCACTCGAAGAAATAAAATATATAATATCTTTTTAATTCTGGTGTCTTAAGAATTCCGCGGAAAGTGGGGAGCGGAGTGTCTTAACACTAGGCTTCCTCTGCGAACTCTGCTACGTGCGGGAGAAACACAGCATCAGCTAAGCATCTGCTATAAAATGTTTTAAAAACAAAACAGCCGTCTTGTCTCATTTTAGTAAAAAAATAATAAAACCGCGGTAATGCAATTTTTGCGACGACAATAGAACTCATTGTTACCCAAGGTCGTCTACGGTGCGAAGTCGCGCCGCCGCTCCGGTAAGATGTTAACAGCTACTTCCCAACATAATCATGTAAAGCAGATTAAGCGTTCAAGAGCGCGCGCAGGGCTGTCTTCATTGAGATGTAAACAGGTTGACTTCATACATTTTCAAGATTGTAATATATATTAAAATATTCTTGTATGTTACAAGTATAAGTTTACTTCCATAGACGGATATTTGTTGGTTAATTTGGAATGTTTTAAAAACTAAATAGTCATTATTTACGAATTTCAAAGAAAAATTAGTAAAAAATTTGTCCAAATATTAAATATGATATAATTATTAATATGTGTTTAAGAAAGTGTATATTATACAAAATTAAAGTTCAAAAGCCTTAATTTAAGCGGATCACCAGCGCGACGCTCGTCTCATTTTTTATGTAAATTGCGTCCAACAACTTTTATAATAACAGTTCGTGACGCCAGAGCACCGCGACACATTCATTTATTGGTTTGCATAAAATTCCATACTTTATTATTCATGAATTATGAAATCCGCATTTAAAAAGTTTCAGTTTCAGATACGAAACATATGGTTAACACAATATGTTACATATTCTTTGATTTGTTTAATAATTAAGGAAAGTAAAATTAACCTTCAAAAAATTGCTTTATTAATAGACTGAGATCCCAGGGCCCCCAGAACTACGTCATTTTAGTAAAGCTGAAATTTTGAGCTTTAATTATAATAATATATATATTTAAAAATAAAAATAATTACAAGAAAATTAAGTTATTATGAAATTGTGTGTAATAGTCTACATGTCGAACTTAATTTAATATACAAATAAGCAGAGTTAAGCTAGCGTTGTACCACTCTACTCATTCTATATCAAACGTCGCACTCTTATATTCCAGACCACTTATACTATAAATATTTTTAAAATACATCTTGAATGTATTTTAATTATCATGGATTTATCACAAAGTTCAATAATTGAAGATCTTGAGCTTTTTCTGAGATTGTAGCTTAGTTTAGCCAGAGCCCTTACATCTGATACCTCATTAGAACTAACTTCTTTAATACAAAATTTTGTCCACCTTCTAAGGCAAATATTTTTTAGAACCCTTATCACTTTGTTGTACGGAACCCTAAAAATATTATTATTATAATGTTAAAATATTTGAAGCAATGTAGTTTTTTTCTAATCTTTCAATATTCATTATTTGAATACTTAATGAATTTCTATGGAAAATTTATTAAAATAACCAGTTTCATTTAAAATTGTAAAATTTATGTAGAATTTTAAAAGAAGTGTACTTTCATCTTACAGCTCTACAATAGCAGCGAACTATTTAAAAATTGTAATAAAATATAATTTTATGAAGTAGCAACTGGGGTGAATTTAATTCTTGTTACAATACCAAAGCTTAATGAGTAAATAAAGAGCTATAAAATATATTGTCATTGCAGATTGTTACAATGTAAAATAATTTATTTTAAGCAATAAGAAATAGAATGTACCAAATACACACACACGCACATAATATAATCAAGCATTCATCATATTGCAGACAAGTTACGTCACTTCGTTTTCCATCGCTCATTTCTTTGAAAATTTAGAAATTGGATATTTTTATTATTTAAACAAACAAGGCATGCTAAGATTAACTTAATATCTCCTGGAAAATTATTGCAAACACTTATTGACAATAAACATCGCTTGGCCAAAACGAGGAAATTTAAATGTTCAAAGTGATGATCAAACCTACGATCACGTCGTTCATGTGTACTGTGGCTGTACTGCTGTGCCAGGGTGACCTCTTATACTGAGAACATATCTAAATTATAAATTGTTCATTACCTTACCTACATTCTAATGAGTCTCTCAGACGAATAATCTATAGAAATAGATTTTTTATTCATCGCCCATACATATTCAATCCGTCGCCTTCGGTGTTCGCGTCAGTGATAGATTGCCGCGAAGGAGACTCTCGTCAGTAAATGTATACGAATAAAACGTACAAAATAACGTACAAAGGTAATATTTGTCGTTATTATGTACGGTGGTAAATATTCTCGACTACATCTAGTCGGTACTTGTATGTTCGTTATGGTCTCATAGCACGTGAGCTCTAAGTTTACTGTACCTTTATATACCCGCACTAAATCATAATAGTAAGTTCATAAAACTTTTCAAGTCTTTATGAATGTAACGAAATATTTCTGACTTAAAGTATTCATTTATATTTTTTCTTTAAATTAATAAATAATAATTCATTCTCTCGAGTGGGAATCGACCCCACAACCGTCGCGTGATAGTCACACACTTGTGCTCCTGGGACGCGACGTCATCATTTTTTTCTTTATTTTACTTAGTTTTGGAGATGTGGGAAGAAAACAAACTATAAAGACAAAACTGCCTAATAATGAAAAATTGTTCATCTAACATATATGTTTTAATTTTTTGTTATAATAATAAATCAAAAAGCACCGCTGTAAGTTTCTTGAAGTACAAAGTAATTGCATCCAAACGAGGGCGCAGCAACAATAAGATGCAAATGCAGATTCCCGCGCTGTCCGCTCCCGTTAATAGCCAACGAGGCTCGGCCACTTTCTACTGAAACTCAGCCTTCGAATTAGATATTGTATTGTTGTTATTGATGTCCTGTTGTATATTAAGTAAAGTCGATAGGGGGTCTAATTTAAATACTTATTTTTTTATTAATTTAAATATTTTCACTCGTTGTTAATGTATTGACATAAGTATGTATTTATTTATTTGCTACGATTACGGAACAAAATGTAAACAAAGATACTCGGTTTCTCAAACGTATATGTAATTTTTTAAAAATATTCAAAGTTCCACCAGCTTCTAATCTGATAAACCCTACCGTAAGATAGACCTGCGTTGAATAGAAGAATCGAAGTATTTATAAATCAAATAAGATGTCAAAGAAAATGATATATTTGCCGATAAAACGACACATGTGAATACATTCATACCTCGTCTTGACATTAGAGAAAATTTATATGAGAGAGAATTCAAAGGCACGTGTTATGGCTTGCTTTGCAATGAAAGTGTTTTACGGTTATTTCTCTTTGAATTGGAACGCCTTCATGACTCATACGTTATGTTATTTTGACTTGTATACCTTGTAAATGTAGATATTTCAATATAATCGAAATGAAGTATACTGTGTATTGTATTCTCCTAAACTGTATTTTTTTTTTATTTTAAAATGTTATAAGATGTAATGTTAATATTATAAGTTACAAAACTTGTTGGTCACATAGTAATATAAAAGAGGGTCAACAGTAGTGTAACGTATCGCAGATGCAAAAGAACTATTCCTTTGAACTTTTACAGTGTTTTTGTATACAAATTACAAACTACATATCTGAATTTCGCTTAAGGTGATATATTTTGATTTATATGTTGGGGATCCATTGCTAATTGATCGTCATATTATTTCTCTTCGATCTTTTACTTTTCGCGTACTGTTAAAGTATTAAAGTGAAAGTCAGACAGTCACCGTATACATGATGGTTGTGGGTTTGACGTCTACTCTGAGGAATGACAATTACAATGATATTTATTTTATAAAAATATATTCATAATTTACGTAGTATTAAATTTATAAAAAGAAATTAATCGGTTATCTTAGTACATAACAATACATTATAACAAAATTAAATCAAAATAGTTATAAATTCAAAACATAAAATATAAATATATTTGAAATAAGAATAGATATAAAATAAATAAATGTTAACTATATATTATATAAATATACAGATCTACTGCCACGTTCATTCCTCACGAACAATAATGCTCGTACCTCTTCCGGTCTATCACTTTTCGCATACTTAGAACTAAAGTTTCCACTTCGAAGGAGCGAGTTGGCTCCAGCGGCATTGCCTTGCTAATTAACGAGCGGGAGCATTGTTAGGTCGCGTCTCGGTCTGATGTAGGGTTGGTGATCTTTAATTCAATAATCTATGCTTAAGTATTTTTTTGTATTCATATAATTTGGTTTATATGAATCGCAACATAACTACAGCTGTTTAAATAATTGCTAAGTGTTTACAGGCTTTTGTCCTAAATGCTTAAATAATTTTAAACGTGTAATAGGTATATTACATTACAAAAAATATATATTTTAATTATAATAATTATTTCTAGTCAGAAAGTAATTATTTGACGCATACTATATATGTTGTTTCTAGGAGCTTAAGCTTCTAAAAACTAATTAAGTGAATGTTTATCAAACACGACCCTATAGGGCTGTGAAATTAACTGCAAACTTACTTAAACTTGGTCGGAAATACTCATTGACGGAGAATATGCACGCTTGCTTTACTTACTTAATGGAATATATTTTCATACATTACGTTTGGCTTATATTAATTTAGTTCAGGTATCATGTACTCAAAAAATTGTAAGAAGACAAAAAGTAAAGCATTTGGTACTTGCTAGAATTAGCAAGTTACATACAGTATTTATGCTAATTTTATTTTCATAAGTTAAATAACTTTTAAATTAGAATCTTCATACAAAATTGTTACGTAATAAGTTCAATATAATGCAATTAAAAAACTTGGAACTCCATTTCCCTGTTTTTGTGGATCTATCTACCAGTGACTATGTCGTTGAAGAGGAAAATAAAATTCGTTGAGGAAATGGTCCATTTGCCGCCCTCTCCAGCTATTCAGTATTAGCAATTTGCTTTTAGGAGACTATTTTCAAAGTAGAATTTCGATGGAAGAGATAAAAAGAAGTGATTGTATAATTATGTACAATTAGCTCTACTTTTTTAGTTGAATGTAATGTTGGTGGTGTGTTTCGTTTTTTAAATAAATTTGAATCTTTTAGCGTGCTTCTTCAAAATATTGTGTGGTATTTTTATATATTTGAAAAATTTAGAAAATCCCATATAAGCCTATATTATCATTATATGTGTAACAGGCATTTTAATGTTAATTATTTATCTAAACTGCAATTTTGAACATTATTATGAGTTAAAATATCATATCGCTTGAGACAATCGGCAGATGTATATTTAAATACAAAAAGAATAACAAAATTTATAAAAAAATCTTAGCTTTAACTTTATATTTTTTAACACAAATTTTTTTATGACTACTTCTCACTGTCCGTAAGGAAAAATAATAAAAATATATTATAGAATCGCGACAGAGATACAATAACTGAACATGCGTCAAATAATGAACAATGTAATCAATCAGAGGGCACCGAGAGTCGGCGACGATTACTCAAGTGACGTCACACACTGGCCTCATAGCGATATGGGGACAATGTACATCTTCCCCTAAGCTGTATTGGTTGAATATGAGGCGTCATTCACAGTGTCTCACTGATCATAGATTATATATATTTTAACGAAAAAATCTCTTTTAGCATCGGTAAACATTTTTAGATACATTTAAGTATCAATGATTGATAAGCGAAACTGATTGTAAAATCAATTTAATGAAAACATTCGTGAAGTGAGATTTGAACCCATGACCATCACTATTCATAAGAACGAGAACAAGAACTTATTTACATATATAATAAATAATATTATTTAATTATATTCACTAGAGTATTAAAACTTTACTAAAAAGCTATCAAACGTCCCACAACGCAGTCCCAGATGTGTCCGAGATTGAATAAAACAATGTATCGAAGCATGAAACTTTGTTCTTTGAAGGATTGTGATATTTATATAAAAATACAAAACCATTATTCATTTTATAAGCCTTGCTGTAAAATGTCAGGCTATTACGCAGTAACAGATACTTGTTGGTCAAAATTTATGATTAAATCTATTAATAATCAGTCACAAAAGATTAACCATAGGTAATTGCTTTATCAGGTCGAAAAGATACATGTGCTATAAAAGAGTTATGTATGTAAATTTTTTACATTATTATACATTTATGAGCTTGATACGAGCATGCCTCCGTATATTCGAGTAAGGCTCAGTATAATCGACATCTTAGAGTATATAGTGGTTGTCGTAACTTAGTCCCACACGTCAAACTGTACACGCAATTGTTGTAATGTCTTGGAGATTCGGCGGAAAGTGAAACACGGAGAGAAGATGAGAGAAATTTGTGTCAGTAACTAATGTCGCTTCATTTTACTTTAAATATACAAATAAAAAAGCTATGAAGACAATAAGCAAAATGTTAAACAACAAAGCTAAACTAAACAATATATTGGATTAGTTTGAATGACAAAAGTATTCGTGTAATACACTCAAAACGATCACCGAAAATAAAAATAGTAAAATTGTTTTTAGATGTTTTCTTAAGTCGTTCCATCCTTTTTCGAGATTAACATGTTTACATGCAAGGTTTGTGAACCCGTCCCGAAATATCATTTATATTTTTTACTTCGATGTAATACTACATTCGTTTCAAAATATACGAATTACTTTAGAAATTGGTATATTCTATTATAGGTGAAAGAATGAAGAATGCATAAAAAGTTTGATTTATAAAAGTCCAGTCGTGGCGCAGGGGCACAAAGTGTGACTGTAGAATTGACTGGTAGTGAGTTCTATTCCCACCCGAGGAAATTAAATATTTATCTAAATTTATATTTTCATTTCTTCGCTCTGGTGTCAAGCGCGGCGTTGAATTCCGCTACTCAACACGCAATGCCTCCAGATTTCGGTGGAAAGTGCGGAACGAAGTGTCTTTACACTATGTATTGGTCAACGCAATGCATACACAAATCTAAATTATAATTCATTGTACTAAAATATGGCGTATATTATGTGAAAACAAACAATAATATAATTTAATCTTCAATATCGCTTATGTTGTGTCTAGTCAAGTGGACATCGAGATAAATAATTACTCTACTAAGAGATTGGATACCTCATACAGGTACCTTACCTTTCATCAGTACTGTAATACCATTATCGAACTAGTTTTGTAAATTTATGTTTGTGCACAAAGACAGTATTACAGCTAACTCCTGTAAAACAATTTTCAGTGTGACGGTATTTTACAGAAAATAAAATAATAATACCCACATAATTATTTATAAAAGGTGGGGGAACGGCTATAAAAAGTGACGTTTTTGATGGATTGAGTCACGACTTAACATGACAGGGCAAGTAAAGAAGGCCACCCAAGCGGCCAGAGCCGCCTTGTTCCTGCTGCGCCCGCTATTAAAATTGAAGTTCCCTCTAAAGATCAAATTATCGCTGTATAAGGCCTACGTCAGACCGCACCTGACTTATGCTGTCCCTGCGTGGTTCGCCCTCACGGGCGTCAGGCAACGCCATAATTTGCAGGTGGTCCAGAACCTCGCCCTCAGGCGAGTGACCCAGGCCCCATTCATAGTGCGCAACGCGACACTACATCGCGATTTACGAATGGAGAGCCTGGAGGAACACATCGGCCGGCTCGCGCTCAACGCATTTCGCCGCGCCGATGCATCGGACCACCCACATCTACGAAACATCGCCCCGTCGCACGCCAGACCGCCAGATGCCCGCCGCAATCTCCCGAGGAACCTTCTCCCCCCCGATTCCGATTCCTGAGCGCCACCTTGGTCGCTGGTCGCTTAAGCTAGTCCTCTCCCGGGTTACCGGGGGTACACCTGGCTGAGCTGACCGCCCAGGTGGCACACGCTCATTCCTTCCTCATCCCCCGCCTCCCACGCATTGTACTTGCCCAGGAGGGCAGGTACACATCCCTCGGGCTATATGGGCCCAATCTAACGACGCACCCATGTTAATGGGTGCAGGAAGACGCTAACCGGCATAGGGCTAACGCCCTGACGCCGATTTCCCGATGCCACGGCGTCGGATGGAAGAGAGTACAACGGATTGAGTCAGTACGTCGTTAGTCTGCCTCCCGGAAGGTGTAAATCTAAGACGGTGTTTAAGTATTTAAAATCAGTGTCAGTGTTGAAACTATGCGGTAAAAATCATGCATAAGTGTAAAGTGTCATATAGAAACAGTGTAAAGTGTGCGGTGTAAAGTGTACGAGTCGTGTAAAATGTGAAAAAGGAACAATACATTGTGGTTATTAAGTACTATCTTATACTTTTCTCCTGTAATGTTGACACTCCAAAATAATGATTTATTTAAATCATTATTCAATTTTTATTGCAGGTAAGTTCGAGTATACTGACATTTAAATGTAAATTTATATAATGATGTTAATTATTCCACTCTTTGAAATAAAAACTCAAGTTGGGCTTCTGCAATAAATACATAAAACAACATTAAAAGCTTTGACTCCAGGTGATTTGTTAGTTTAATTATTATTTTTATAATAATTTAATATTTTACATTACAACTGACATTGCAGACATTGGGAACACGACATATTCAAATTCAAGAAAAATGACGCTTCGAGTAAATGACGATCGTTATTTTTCTTATATTTATTAAATGAAATTATTATGACTGAGCCCGTTGAAGCCGTCGTGGCGCAATCGTGTAACTATAAACGCGATGGTTGTTGGTTCGATACCGGATCGGAGGAATGAAATATTTAGTATTTTCATGTTGTCGCTGTGGTAACAAGGCAAAATGCGGCGTTGAATCACGCCACTAAACACGCAATGTCTCGAGAATACGGCGGAAGTACGTGTCTGCTTAACCTGCTTTTTGTGGGATATAAGCTAAAGCTAACAACATAATATTGGATTATAGAACATATTGTCAAGACATTTAATAATATTGGATTATAGAACATATTGTCAAGACATTTAGCGGCTCAAGTTTTATTTCTTTTGTGAAAATTCGTAATGCCGAATTTTATATTCACTATTTTTCATATACATAATTTGAACCTAAGCATGTTATATATATATAAAGCTTAGATATGCTTTGTAATTACTACATAGATACATTCGTATCATGCTAGTGCGGCGCCTATGTAATATACATCTATATATTACATAGGCGCCGCACTAACATGATACGAATAATCTTATTCATACCTATTATTTTACGGTTAAACATAGTTTCTAATCAATCGCGATAAAGAGCCAAATTCCAAAAAAAACTACATGTTTTGCTCTACGAACAAACAAACGAACTCCTATTTTACCCACTTTCAAAATTACGTATTATATGACTGTAAAAATTAAAGTGCTCTTCTAAAATATTAAATATAATGATCATGATGTTTTTAAATTTTAAATCTTTTTAAACAGCTATTTTATATATATATATATATATATATATTTAGCAGCAATGTGCTTTTGGCGTATAAAGTAAGCTTGGCCTTGACTTAATTACATGCATATTATACGGTGGCATTCGTTTTTAAGTAAAATATTTAAATTAAACCAGACAATTTCATGAATAAAATATATGACGGTAAACATTACGAGTACATTCGTGGCCAATCAATGCAATTACTTAACTATTGCGTGGCAATCTCATGCTATGAGCTAATTCAAATGCCGATAACTGTTTTTGTAATGAACCGATTTTGATGGAACAAAGCTAGATGTTAAGTTGAGTTACAACAAAGCAAATAGTGAAAGCTTGAAGTAAATCGGTTGAGTACTTTGGAGATTAGCGTGATCGTACATACACACAGACAGACAAGAAATAAAAAAAATGTTGCTTTCTATTATTCTTTTTAAGTGTAATCTATCCATTTCAGTGTGGAATTCTTATAAGAGTATGAAGCTATTGAGATCAATCCATATAATAATGTCGATCACATATATAATTATTAAAGTGCGTTCATCATATCATGTGCCTACTCATGTTCAAGGATATACTTTTCATTAAATATTTTGTAATCGATGTCTAAACTTTTTATCTAACTCGCTTCGATTCGTTGGTTTCCAATATGTGTAATATGTTTGGATGGAGTGGATGTTTAAAATCTGAATTAGATCTTACTCCGCACGACTGATAATTTATATACAATACAGATAAAGCAAATGAAAATATATGAATCGACAGGCGATGTCACCATGTCTATAGTAATTATTTCTATCTATCTCATCAGCAGCAGCAGATTTGCTTTTAACTTTCATTAAGATTTATTCCGTTTTAAGTAAAGGGGTTTTTATAAAAAATATTTTGTATATTTAGGATAGTAAAATGAACATGAAATTGAGTTACAAATACATCAATTCGGTAGAAAAGTGGTTATATTCGGAGAAATAAGAGTGATGGTGAGCGAAACAATTGTAATCAACTGGAATGAAAGAGGGACAGACTTGTCAAGTCCGTAGCAAATTGATTGCGGCGGCGAGGGCTGAGTTAACTGATTACATTGCGGAAGAAATCTATTTGGTACTTTAGTATTGGACTAAAATTTTAATATTAGGGTTCCGTACATTTTTAAGGAAAAAAGGAACCCTTATAAGATCACTTTATTGTCTGTCTGTTCGTCTGTCTGTCTGTCACTCAAGATCCTTTATCTTAGGAACGCTTGGAGATATCAAGTTGAAATTCAAATTATATATTTTACGTTTTTTTTTATCTTAGTACTATGTGAAAATTTGTTTGTATTTTTACTTCTCTATGAATTCTATCAACAATGTTTTTAGCTGTGAAAATATCTCAAAACATATAATTCGTCAAGTGTGGGAGAATTTGCACACAAACGGTATACATACGAGTATAAGCTCTACATTTTCTATTTTAAAAGGAGTACCATTTCTTTCAAGGCCTGATGGCAGTTTTTAAGTACACAAATAGTAAAAGGAGTTGAAGCACTTTCATAACAAGCCACATGTTACGTTCCGACATTCACAGAAGTGACTCAAATTGATCAATTGAAGTGGTTATTATGTTTACAAGTAAGTATTTTGTTTAGCTTATACTAAAGCCACATTTATTTAAATTTACAAAATTGTAACGTAAAGCTATTTGTAGCTACGTCCTCCAAATTGTTATACGTTACAGCATAAGGACCCCCCGAAGGGAGGATGAATGACTCTTATATGTAATCTCTGATTTTATCCATTCGGTAAAGGTAAATAGAATAGAGTTACATGTTTTTCGGATAATCTTTTACCATTTATTTTAGAGACGTACGTATGACTGAATTGAAAGTGCACGCTTCACAGAGGATCAGCTTTATTTTGACGTTTTATTGAAATGCTTTTCGACAGAACATGGTTTGTATTTTAACGTGTCTGATAAAAATGTTCTATAGCTAGTTATTCTTTCTGTTCTATATTCTTTTACATATAAAATTTTGGATTAAAATAGATTACAGATTCAAGCGCTTTATTTTTCTCTAGTTTTCAGCAGTAGCTTTAAGTTCTGCTTTGTTTACATTTTTATATTTTATTGTACTATTATTATGTCATGATTTCACTGCCAGTGCTACGGTTCTAGGTTCGATTACAACTCGCTGGTATTAAGAAAAAGTGCAGTTTTGTGCGCTCCACCCACCGACAGTACCTAAGTGGGTGGAGCGTGGTGAACGTAGTGTTTTCACACTAAGTTCCCTTTTAAATTCAAATTCAAAATATTCTTTATTCAAATAAATTATAACAACTTTTGAATCGTCAAATAAACATATAAAAGCTACCACCGGTTCGGAAGGCAATTCTACTGAGAAGAGCCGACATGACATTCAATAAATATTAATTCCATTTATGTTATCCTGTAAGTATTCTTGAACAGTTACCCTACTCTAGTATATCAGGTAGAAGATATAAAAAAATGTAAATGAAATGTAATTTGGTAAATCCACACGACTTACTTAAAAACACAGTTTTTTATTTAATACAAGACCTGATTTCTTTTTCTTATTGTATTTACGATCCGACGCTGTGGAGTGCAAAGTCATAAGTATCATAAAGCTAGTAACACAACTAGCAACATAAATGTTAAGTGTATTCACGTTGTCTCTCTGTGGAGGCAGCCAGGAAAGTTTGTCTCGTTTGTTTTCATTACTTTATTACATTTGCTCGCAAGTCACAATAAAAATACAAGTCACTATAAAATAATATTTTAGTAGCAGTTTTATTTGAATTCAGCTAACAGTTAATTTCAAACTTAGATTATGAACTAGTACTTTGAATTTTGAATTATATTAGTTATAACTAACAAAATTCATAATTCAAACGCATGATAGTAGAGGGTTCAAAATCTTTTAAATAGCGGTTCACTAGTATCTGTTTATTTTATAAGAGGCGCAAAAATATAGATTTAAAATGAAAAAAAAAAGAACTTCACACTGTATCCCGCACAAAGCTGAGTAGGCAGAGGGCACTTAATATTAAGACACTCCGTTCCCCACTTTATGTCGAATTCTAGAGACATTGCGTGTTGAGTGGCAAATCTGAAAACCACACTTTGCCTCTACACCAGAGCGAAGAAATGAAAATATAGACGTAAATAAATATTTCACTTCCTCGAGTAGGGATCGAACCCACAACCGTGGCGTTAAAGTCAAACCCTTGTGCCACTGCGCTTCGACGGCCTCAAAATGAAATAAAATTAAAAAGAAAATTATTAGCAAAATATCAACATCTTTTAATCAATAAAGGAGAGTATACTCGTATGTTAAATCGTATGATAGGCCGTCGTCGTAGTCCGATCCATGATAATAAGTTAACGACACTTCGATGCGCCGCTCGTCGAACTTTTCGTATATAGGTGCTGTATAAGCTGAGACGTGACTAGAAACCTGAAAAACTTAAAAGGCTAGTAACATAGCGTTTGCGAATAGTGTCTGAGAAAGTTACAAGATTTCATTATAATGTCTGACTGTAAAAATAGCGTACAAATTAATATCATGTCAATTATTATGGCGTTCACAGTGACGCGTATGGTTTTTCATTCGAGGGCAGAATGGTTCCCAGCCAGAGAATACAAGATTTATTTTTATATTAGAAAAGACGCAAGTATAACGTATTTTCATACGAAATATTTTCAAAGTTCCTATTTTACGATGTAATCGCCATCGCCACGTTGAGATTAGGTTTCCATTCTTCAATTTTCTCAACAGTGTTCGTTTATTGACTGTTCTAACTAAAGTCATAATGTTGTTTGGCCCAAAGGCGTTGAGGACTTTTCTCAGGTGTACGCTCAATTATAAAATATCTGCATGCATGGGCATGGGTATCAAAGTCAGCTGTATGTGAACACACTATGGATAAAACCAGCCATCACATAAGGTTTGATAAAGCCCAACTCCTCGCTAAGGAAAACAGATATGTTCCTAGAATGATCCGCGAGGCTATAGAAATACAAAAACATCCAAATTTCAATAAAGAGGATGGCTGGAAGCTTTCTACCACCTGGGAACCACTAACAAAATCCTTGAAGTCTCAAACCCACCATACCAGAAGACAACAGTACAGTCAGCTCATTTTGCAAGAATCGAGGGCAGTGCGCGAGACAATTAAGAAATCGTTGGCGGTAGTTTGACATAATAATCAACTGACAGACGAATGCCAACTCAGTCTCCCCGTGACCACGGACTACTGCAAAGTGTTCGAAACGTCGGGTTTCTAAAAAATTAAATTATCTAAATATACGCGATTTAGCCGGTTAAAATAGTTTCATTTAAAAAATATGTGTAATAATCGTGAAAATCAAATAACTGATTATTTAAAATATCTTTTATTGTGATATCTTATGATTTTATTTCTTTAAACGAAATCTTTTTTAAAATTTATATTTCCATTTCTTCTTGTCTTAACACTAGGTGCCCTCTGCCTACCCTGCTGTATTCGGAATACAGAGTGAAGCTGATTTTTTTTATATTAGATTGTCTTTGCGAATGGGTAAAAATATTACATAAAGAAAGACATAAAAATTGTGTCAGTGTATAAGTATACACTGACACAACTTTTGTAGTCAATAGAAATAAAAACAATGAAGCCTAATTTTTCTTCAGTTCATGTTTTTCCAAATAGAACAAACCAATATTTAAGTATATAAAATGAAAAGAACATTTAGAAAATCAATAAAATATATATCAGGGAGCTGAAGGAATACATACATAAGTTACAGTCAATATGAAAATGTTGACAAGATAATGTAAGACGAAGAATGGATACTTATTGGAAATATTCGGAAACAATATTAGGTGCATGAATAAAACTCCCGACAAATGAGACAAAGGACGTCAGATTCGTCGGAGAGTTATCTTTTACGTGCTAACTCAAGTAGAGGATTGGGCTCTATTATCCTCAGGCTGTTTGCAAATGACACTAACCTATGAATACCAAATATGATTTTTATATCCAAATCTCATCTCCATTTGGTAAGAACCATATATTCATGGTAGAGCAAGAAACGTAATAAAATAAACATCAAGCCTGACATTTCTGTACAATTAAATAAGTAATTGGGATTTACTGATATTGAATTTTAAGTCACGATGATAATTTTAATACAAATTGGATAAATAAAATGAATGGATAGATAAAATGAAAGTGTTTTTAAGATCTTATAATATTTTTGCTATTGATGACATCAACATATATACCTAAACAATTATCTTTTACTTAAACAAAACGTGACTTGTATTGATTCAGTGTTAAATTTTATTTTTAACAGAGTTAAAAACTGCGTGATAAAATAATAATTGAATAGTCAAATATTAACATATATAATTTTATGCATTTCGTCTTCAAATAAACATGAATACCTATATTAATTAAAGCTAATATCTAGCCATTCATATAACCGCATATCTATATTATTGAAGTCGTTTGAATTCCTAAATTAGTAATAATTAATCGAAGGGGAAACAACAGTAAGGTATACATCAGTTTTAATCAAGAATGACTGATTTTAAAAAGAAGTATTTCTGAGAAGAGGATTTGTGTGTCGACCTCCTGCGGCTCGTAACGGGGATTGTGGACGTAATTAATGCGGATCATTAATCAAACACTGTGAAGGCGATGATGGTGAGAGAAAGACGGTTTTGCGAGTTTATTAAGTACAATAGTGTCTAATTACATTTAATGTAAAAAAAATACCTACATATACATGATAGCTTCAATTTTTCTTAATATTTTTATCTGAGAGAAAGTTATTTTTATTACCATTAGTAAGAATGCAAAGAGCGGCGTTGAGTTCCCCCACTCAACACGCAATGTCTTGAAAAATGGCCAAAGGGTGGGAGACGGAATGTCTTAGCACTAGGAACTCTCTTGCTTAACCGTGAAAGAAATAAAAAATATAATTTACATATTCAGTACAAAACTCTATAGTAAAAAGTGTTTTTATTATGTTACAATATATTCAAACATAAATTTAATTGTATTATTTTAATAATTGTGGTCAAACCATAAATTAGTCATTTAAAATAATAATTTATTTAATTTTCAAACAATCTCGTCACCAATATATTTTAATAAATAACACCAAGTAAACGTTGGTTGTTTCAATTGATATGAAAGTATACATATTTATAGACAATTAAATGCACATATTAATAATATTTGGCAGGACGGCTCGCCGTGTTTAGCATTTTCTTTGTATAGGTTTATTTATAACAAATATACGTAAATATTTCGCGGCTTGATATAGGTAGTTTTTCTGTGATATAAAACTTGAGATATTTTAGAGATATATGGATGTTATATTATTGATTTAATAATTCATTTTGATGCTATTATTTCGCATACTAAAATCAAACATTTATTTATAAAAAATAAATCATTATGTAATATATAATATATATGAAATAGTATAAGTAAAGACGATAATATCATACTTATCAAATAAATTACGTCTTTAGATAACACAAATTGTGTTCTGAGACTTAATATTTCAAAATCTTTCTCTTCATGCAAAAAACTTCTTCTGAAGTTCAAAATATTGTTATAATCTTCAAAAGAGGAATAATTATACTATCGATATTTCGATTTGATTATATGATTATCCAAATTCAGGTGTCTTCCAATAATCGGTGAACATACATAAAAAAAAAGATTCCGACGAAATGAGTACTTTCTCCTTTTTTTTAAAGTAGGAAAATAAATAAATCTCTGTCATTTATAATAAATCGTGAATTTATACTAAATAACGACATAAAAAAAGCTGCATTCTCTCCCTTTTGTAGACTCGTAAGATTTTGTAATACGAGTAGAATTGTCTCTTCTCCACAAAATTACACGTAACTTAGCTAACAGCTACCTAAATTGCTAGTTAATTATTATAATTACAATGATTACAGATCTCACCTCTACAAGAAATATATAATTCAATTAACTGATTCAGCGAGGCGTTGTTCTCCACCCATTAAGGCGTCAACTCAAAGACCGCGCTGACCGTCCGTTTACCGAGGGACTAACGTTTCAGAGCAATGAAACCCGCATACGTATCTCTTAATGCCTTAGTTTTCTAATATCCATAATCAACCTCGGGCGCTTCGTGCTATTTAAGGGATTGTTTTGTATAAGCATCGAATATGTCATTTGAATAACGCTTGGTTGACGTTCATTAAGTTAAATTGATTTATTAGGTTCATTGAGTGAAGCTTCTTATTAAGCCTTATCCTCTATCAACTACCCCTAGAGTAAAAAAAGTTTATTAACAAATTATAAAGTAAATTTAAGTGAGAGACTTCTTTTCCTATAAAAGTAGTTTTGTTTTTATAGGAAAAGAAGTCTCTCACTTAAATCTTATAAAAAATTGATCTATTTTTGAAATATTTAATGTAACATGAATGCCTTATCGGATTATTTACTAATTCCATTGGAATGATCACAGCCTCTACTTTGCCCCGAGCTGTTACAGTATAAGATGTAATCATTATTCAACCACATACGCACTCTCAAGGACCGGTACTCATTTTGTTATTCACGCCTCAGTCGTCTGCTAATAGCCCGCAGATTCGCTAAGAATGTTTACACAGCCATAGCTGGCGATATAAAAATATTATTACATTCAATTCGTTACAATTACATTCAATTTGTTTAATAAAATTATCATGATTAAGTTGTGCCTACATAGCTGTTTTATTTATGAAAATAAAAATATGTTCCTAAACTAAATAAAATAAATTATGATATGTTCTGTTGTATGGTGAGGAATAGAGAGTCAATAATAAAATATATAACATACGTTAAATTAAGTATGTTAGTATCAGTTTTGGTTTAACGCTTATAGTGTATTGTTTTTTAAATAAAATTTTCTAGAATCTTATGTGTGGACCGATGAATGCGGCTTTGAGTTTTTCAAATGCATATTTACAGTATAGGACCTTATAATTCGAAATGTTCACGTTCAAAATTTTAAATCTCACGGTTATACTGTCACCGTACGTTTTAATTGCATACGCTTAGTCTCACATATAGTCGAGTAAGAGATAGTTTTCCCCACTTGCTGCCAAATTCTGGAGGCATTCCGTGTTGAGTGGCAGAACTCAACGCCGCGCTTTGCCTTGCGCCCTAAGCCAGAGCGAAGAAATGTAAATATAAACGTTAATATTGTATATAATACTCGCAAATTTAAATATAAAAGCAACGAACGCTAACTATAAAATAAAGTTTTAATTGAAGTATCTCGCTTAAAGAGTTAGAGGATAAAATGTAAATATCTAAAAGAAAAATACCAGATGCTATTCAAAGCGTTATTTATTTTCACTTCAATCACATTTGAACGCTGCAATTGAAAACTTATAATACTGATAAGCAGATGCTGGTTGAAAATGACAGTCGTATTACAATAATAGTAAATGAATTACAAATAATATATGTTTGTATTTATCTCATACATTCTATTACTATTAAATACAAATGGGTATAATGGGTCATAAAATAATGATGTTTTGAAATAATACTAAAGTAATTTCTAATTATAATAATATTGTAATTATAAAGCAGTGGCCAACATGTAACTATAAACGCTTGTGGTTTAGTTGCCCGCTTTGCCTTACTTTGGTAACGAGACAAGCGGCGTTCAATTCTGCTACGCAACACACAATATCTCGAAATTCGGCAGAAAGTGACGAGTGGAGTGTCTTAACACTAGGTCCCCTCTGTCTATCTTACTATTTACGGGATATAGTAAATTAAGATACAAAAAATATAAAGTAAAATTTTATTCCTTTAAAATCTGAAGATAAGAAGGATCAAAGAATCCACGATTCGTTACCGTGTATGAAGAGGTTGATGATAGTGGCCGAGGCGAAAGAGGTATGTAGAGACAGTAACGTTTGGCGCTCCATTCTCTCTGACTACCACCCTGCTAGGTATACAGAGTGAACTTAAGTTAATTAATTGATAGAGGTAGTATTTTTAAATTTCCTTTTTACTCGAATAAAGTATAAATAAGCTACTTTACTAGCTATTTTTCTATTTTATCTTCTCGAATGTTCTATAATATATACTGACCCAAGGCGTAGAAAATTAATTACATTACGAAAAAAAAATTATCTCTCGAAAAACATTTGTGGCAACGCAAGAACTACTGGAACCCGAAGTAATCCTATCGAACCGGCTCAAAATCCCTTTACATCCAGAAATATTTTCTGTGAAATATTTTGAGCATTAACTTGGGTCATTCTGAAAAACGAACGTGTTCACATTAACAATGTTACGTAAAAGTACGGATATAAGTGAGAGAGTCGCCTCGGTTTCGTGTAGTCACAGTGTAACTCTTACACTTCTAGTGTTACTTTCGACGGATTCGGGTTGCATTGCGTGTTGATTGACGGAAATCAACACGCTTTTGCCTCGAAAATATAAATTTAAATAAAAAAATATTTCCTCGAGAGGGGATCGAACCCACAACCAGTCGAGCTTGCAGTTACATTTTTCACCCCTGCGCCACGAATGGCCTCAATAATGATTCCAATGTGTATATTAAAGATCGAGTCAGATAGCAAATGTAATTACTAGACGATATCGAGTGCCGACACCGCATGACGCTTGTTTGCAAGCTCTAATTGCTCACCACATACTTCACGACGTGGGTACACTTGATGGCTGGTTTGTTTTTCAATTGATTTCTTCAAGCTATTTAGCTTTTAA
Organism: Heliconius burneyi; assembly: GCA_018247715.1. NCBI lineage: Eukaryota > Metazoa > Arthropoda > Insecta > Lepidoptera > Nymphalidae > Heliconius > Heliconius burneyi. The sequence goes on from DWGR01000129.1 coordinate 24,635, forward strand.
ATTCTAGAGACTGTAGTTTACAGTCTTTTTCAAATATTTTTTAAGATTAGTTAAAACTATATTTTATCTCATATATATTAGTGGATACTAAATGGAGAGATTACGCTTATAAACTATTTAAAATTACATTAATAATATCCTCAGAATACAAAGTTATCGCCCAATATAATGTCAAGTTAATAATCATAATAATTAATAGCTTACAACGTCAACTGAGCCTCGTCGCTCGTGCTGTGCTGCGATGCAAACTAATTAGGACAACGTCATGTCTCGTATCCCTAATGAAATCACTGGATTATTTATATGACAAGACGTTAGCGAACGTTTAGCGTAATTAACATGAATAATTAATATTATTACCATATAACACGTACAATGTTATACTCATATTTAATTAGAAAGTTTTACTATCTTAAGCGATGTTACTAGTTGGTCTATATTAATATAATCTTGTAAGAATATATTAAATGATGACCAATTTATAAATATAAAAGCGATTCAGAAAGAGTTGTATTTTTTAACTTAAATATATATACGATACGAAATGGACTGATATTTCATATAAATAATTTTACAAAAGAGGAGTTAAAAAATAATTTCAGTGAAAATTAAACCGCGAATAGTTAATGGATCTTTGCTCGACTCCAAGAGGGTAACTTGGTGGAGCGACTGTTGTTGCTGTTCAGTAAGATTTTGACAAGTGATAAAATTGCTTCTTTAAAACTGCCCAACTTATATCAGACAAAGGGAAAAAGTTTAATTGAAAATTAGGCAACCAGTTTTTATTTACTTCTTAGTTATGTTAAAAATGTTACTTAATAATTAAACACATTGTGAAGAGGCTAACCGTGGCGCAGGGGCGCAAAGTGTGACTGTAAAACCGACTAGTCGAGGAGATGAAATATTTATTTAAATTTATATTTCCATTTCTTCGCTCTGGTGTCGAGGCAAAACGCGGCGTTGAATTCCGCTACTCAATACGCAATGCCTCCAGATATCAGAGGATAGTGTGGAATGGAGTGTCTTAGTACAAGGTTCTCTCTGCCTACCCTGCTGTATGCGGGATACAGAGTGAAGCTGATTATATCTTATGAAAGAAGGTAAACAAGTATGTTACGTAGGTGTATTATATAAGAATGCGCTTATGTAGTTGAGACTTTGAGTTTCATTATTTACAAAAATAAATTAGGGCTGTACTTTTCAATTTATTTTTAGTTCCACGTTTTCTTTCGTATATAACGGTGTAGATCAAACAGTTACCAGAAGACAATTTAATAACAATAAGAAAAATATAATATAATACTTTAATATTAGTATTCCAAATTAATATTTTTAAATATCGGTTTTTTTCATATGTATAATATTTAAATATCCCCTATAATATATAGCCTCTTCTGACATTAGTCTAATTTAATAAAATGGAATCGCTATACGAAATTCAGATATAACTCAGTGTGACACGATTCGTGCATCAGGTCAGAGAGTATTCCGGGATAGTGTAATTTGTCATTGTTACAAAAAGATTCAATTGTTTAAAGCTTTTGTTACGTTTCTTTGAGATAGAATAAAGTTTTAAAACGATGTTTCTTATATATTATAGTATTTTATGTACTGAAAAAGCCTAAATTTGTTTAAATGAGATAATAAAAATATTATTACGATTAACATTTAAAAATATTTTATGGCTTACTGTAAGAGCACTTGGATGGTATCAAGAACCACAGTTTCAAATTCCGTCACGTTAAATTTATTAAGTAATTTCTAAAAAATTGAGTAAACTAGCCTGCCCAAATTATCTTCTAAATTTTGAATAAAGCCTTAAAACCTTTTATACCAAAATCCCAAGGCCCCGCTCACTGTCTTAACTACATACTAGTTTTTTCAATAAGAATTTTAAGGCTTTAAAAAATTACTTAAATTTTATCTAAATATAATTAAACTTCAGTTAATAAAAAACATCATATTAAAATCCCTTATTCAACGTTATTGTACTACTTCATTAATTAGAGACCTTTTTTGTTGGCAGTTATTATATTTCACAATTTAATTAGAGGTAATTAATTAATTTTCGTCTTAAAAGAGGTTGTCAAAAATAAAGTAATTACAAGAAAATTTATTCTTATGTCGCAGTTAGTTATTAAAATATTTAATGTGTATACCAGACACGGATTGTTTTTGTTTCTTCGGGACTACGCTTTATCTTGCACGTCTGTTCTACACATTACGCCATTATGCGTATTGAATGGTGGAACTCAACGTCGTTCTCTCTGAGAGCGGAAAAATAAAAACAATTTATTATTTTGAATGAATGACTAAAACACAATCAACAAAACAAAACGTCTACAAACAGACGTTTGCTTCAAGATATTTCACCGTCAAAGCAACTCAAGATTTAAAGAAGATACTATGGAAAACAATCTTAAATTAAGTCCTTTGAACGCGTGGAGAATGAATTGGAAATTCTACATGTCTTCAGAGTAATATGTTTCGCAAACTCGTGCTGTCCCAACTCAGAAGAATAAAAATGTTAAAGAGAACATTCAGATAACTCAGTCTAACACGATTTGCGCATTAGCTGTGGAAGTAGGAAATATATAGGTGGCGCTGTGATTTTTTTGTAAAAATTTAAAAGCTTGTTTTGTTATTTATCTATCTCATTACTATCAGAATTGAGTTCCAGTATTTTTTATTTCTTCGTCTTTTTGTGGGACTATTTTTCAAATTGGTGTAAGTGTTTTATACTTAAGATATATGTATATACTTTTAAAATAACATAACAGATATTTTAAAATAGTGCTTTCCTAAAATACAATAAATAATTCCAGTCTCACACAAATACATTTGCGAAGGAAACTAAACCACGTTTGACCTCGTCGCTGAAACTCCTTACAATAAGAGATACGGAACTCGGCTTTCACAAACTTATATAAGCTTGTTGTGGCTTTAAAGCTTAATTAACTATTATACATAATCACTAAGTGGTTCCATATTATAAACTACTTATTGATTGTAATTATTTGTAAGCTGGAAATACATAAAATTAAGAATATCATGTGTAATTATTCAATGACAACTTGGTAAATAGTACGCATTTATGACTGCCTATATTTGGTGCTTTGCCATTAGAGATATTATTATGTCTGGGATAATGATACCAAGCATTTTATTGAGAAACGCATTTTGTTAACAAATGATGTGCCACGACCGCTTTCTACCTTCTCTCTAATAAAATAAGCATTAAAAAACATAAGCGACCTCTTACTCGTATTAAATTATTAGGAACCAAGAATCATATGATATTATCAATTTATGAAACAAAAGTGATTTTAACAACAAAGAATATTTAAACTTAAACTTCACGCTTTGTACCTAGTGGGATAATCAGAGAGAAAGGAGCGCTAGACGATTCGGTCTCTTCATGCCTCTTTCGCCTCGGCCACTCTCATCAACCTCTTCTTACATGCTCTCCGGGGCGTCTTCATGCTTTTTACGTGACCTTTTTCCAATATCTTCGATACTGTGTTTTCGTAGGTCAGCCGACGTCTCCCTCTACCTCTCTTACCATACAATTTTTCATCATAAAACTTTTTTGCCATATATCATCATTTATTCTTTCGATGGTCCCAAACCAGCTGAGTACGTTCTTCTTCATTCTCACCGTCCGCCTCACTAGACTCACTAGACCTATTTTATTACGATAATTTAGCCAAAAACCATTTCTGAGAAAAATATACCTTAGTTATTGTTGCGTAACGCGCCTTTAAGAGGAATAAAAATAAAAATAACGATTCTCTTTGCTTGTGCAATTTATTAAGATTTTTTTACATTAAATAATTTTCCAAAAATATTAAAATTAATTTTTAATAATTACTTCGTAAAAATATATTTATGTTGTGTTTCCTACTTTTTTTAACTAAGTTAATCAAGGCCCCGACTTCCATTCATACCCCTACTGAGAAGCGTCTGGTGATGAGGGAGATGGCTTTAACCAAAGCATTGATGCCATTTATATACAAATATAAATTGCATCAATTCAATTATTCAAATATAACGTGACACATTTATTTATTTTTTTGGTGTGAAATTAATTAAAAAAAAAAAGTTCAGGATTAAAAATATTGCAAATGATTGACGAAAAATATTCCCTTTGTCTACTTGCGACACGTGATCCGGACAACTATTTTTTTGACGCCGGAAAAGCATCCTTTCTATAAATTTATAAAAGAGTATTTACTTATGTATTTACACGGCTCAACGCTATATAATACGAGAAAAAAGTCGATTGTTAAATGTAGAGCATAGTGTCTTGAAACTAAATACTTTAGGATCATCATTTAAAATGCACTTTATTTAATTTGCAAAAAATAAAGCTAGACTATCATAAAATTACCTCCTCGTATTGTATTAAAGCTGCACCTTGGTGACATCTCTTCAAATACAAAAATGAGAAATAAACTTACAAAAGCTTACTAACCAAAAGTTTTTAAAGCTACAGAAAAATGTACATAAATATTTTACTATTAATTGTATCACAGTATGTCATTTCACCTACATCCTCTATACTTATATTCTCGGTATAATAGAAATGAACAACAAACCATATGAATATTTATTTAATTATTTATGGGTTTAACATTTTAATTGGTATAACATTTATTTTTACCTTTATAATATAATAAGCGCCTTAAATCATGCTTGACTTATGATTAATTAATTTATTATTCAATAATCTTTTAACAATCGCTTTAACGTACGAACACAAATCATAACAAGTATTAATTCGAGCCCCCGTTTCGATTACGCGAACCCATATTGTTTGCTTTATTCGGGTACTATAGACGGGTCTTTGGCCCCGTAAATTAACAAGAAACAAGAGTCGTCGAATTGATGCCCCCGCCCTGACCGAAGTCATGTTCAAATTTCCATAATTCAATTAAACTGCTATAATTAACTAAAGGAGAGTATAGTGGATATTTTTCTAAATAATATTTTTACTCGTTATAACATGAAACTTGATAAAATTGATAAAAAAAAACATTATTTCATATCATATCTATATTCTGTATAAATTTTTTGTAGCTTGACACTGTCTATTTCATCGCCGTTTTGTCTTGTTACCATAGTGTGAAAATAAAAATAATTGTTTTACCCCTACCGAGAAGTAATTGAACCTACAACCGTTGCGTTTACAGTCACGCTGTCGGTGAGCTACGACTGCCTCAGTTGTATATCCGAATTTTAAAGATTGTGGTAAATAGTAAGGTATATTAAAAAACACGTATTTATCAGATCTAGTTAGATATAAAATTCTGTACTATTATAGAGTGAGTAGATAGTAGACTATGTTATATTATTATTGTCATTTTCCGTCGTTCTCTGCGTATCCTTCAGTATGCGACAGATGCTACTTAATGTTAATATGTTCTAGTTATTATAATAAGTATTTTTCCTTAAAATAATACACACACTTCATTTAAAAAAAAAAAAATACTGTCAATAATAACTTATATTTTAGTATAAAAAATTATTATATCACATCCCTATTTCATAGAAGCTACGAGCTTAATGGAATACAAATTTAAAGCAGTTTTTAGCTTGATTTGAAATTCGTTTAACATTCGCTCGTGCAGTTTTTTATGTGATGACTGGATCCGGCTATTTTTTAATGAAATTCATCCCTGTTATATAACACAGAGGAGGAATAAATCATGGACAACGAAATGCAAACAAATATTATTTAAATGTATCATGTATGATCCGCCCCTCCTTCGACGGATTCCAGGAGGCGCGGGTTTGAGTCACGCTACGGTCAAATTCGTATAAATATATACGTATACGTTTTCTAAAAAAGTATTTTTCTTTTCTAAGTGTGGAATAACACTATAAAAAATGTAAAAAAATAATAAAAATTAAACAACAATGAAAGTGAATGTGTAATTTAGTTCGATTGGATAAGCACTGGATACAATAATGTATACAAAGTTCAAGAGTTCTGCCACTCAACACGCAATGTCTCTGGAATTAGGCAGACAGTGGGGAACGGAGTGTTTTAACCTTAGATTCCCTCTGCCTACCCTGCAGTGTGAAGCTCATTTTTTGATTTTATTTAATTCCATAAACGTCAAATGCAGCTGTTGCTTTTCTCCTATTTCTCTATTAACTCTAAAACGAGATATTATTTATTAAATGATAAAATCTTATTATCTCACTTTGAACTCTTGTTTCGTTTCATTTCATATTATTATCTGATTAAGAACTTTCATCAGAAAAGTGTTCCGAATATCTTCTCCTTCTCTAGTTTGCTAGGATGGTTAATATCTTGTGAATCCTCTTAATCTTACCAATAGCCGCCGCAAACAATTTGTGTCTAGCAATAGCAAGCTATACAAAGCTCACTTTACGGAATTGATCAAATATTAGATTCAATATCTGGTCGCCTTATCTTTATCTTCCTGTGGTTGCTTTGCGACATCTTTTTGTTGGCGACATCATTGCGTAATATTAAACTAAAACCGTGTTTGACAAAGACGTTTTCCCTATATTAATCTTAATATACACACGCCAAAGCGCTTGGTGTGTGATGGCGACATTTGAACGCTCGTTAATCATACATCCAAATCCTTCTCTTTGCGTTGGATCAATTAGACAGACTGTAATTATGCGTGCAAAAGTAAATGCTAAACGTTTGTTTATAATTAATAATATTTAATCTCTATATATAATAAGACAGTAGAAATATTTTGTCTGTACATTTAATATTTTTGACTGAAATGGATAGAGGGACGCTTCAAAAGACTAATAGAAAGCAACAATATTTTTTTTTAATTTCTTGCCTGTCTGTCTGTCTGTATGTATGGTCACGAACATCTCTGAAAATGCTGAACCGATTAACTTCAAACTTTCACCAATTGCTTTACATAATATTAATTATAATAATAGTTTGCATACTTTCAAACTCTTTGACCTACCCTAAGCTTCCCAGACCTAACCAGGTTACCAACTTGGTGGTAGAAGAGCACAGGCATATCAACAGGCATTTATATGATGCTTTCAACAGTTTGGCTAAATGTCTGAATAACATCTGTTGTTCCAGGCCTATGAGAACAAACTTTATAGATATTTACTTAGTCACTGAGCACTGGGACACTACATAAGAG